>UELU01120199.1:0-14130 GCA_900490025.1 Megastigmus dorsalis | reverse complement strand
CGGCATAAGCATAGTTTCTCAAGGTCACAGCATGTGATTCCACAGTTACAGGCAATATATCTTTGAAATTTAATGAATCCATTTCATTCAATACTGAGCTACACGTGAAGCTACTTTTATCAAAGGTGAAAAAACGTGTAAAGTCTGAACTCTTCGTTATAAGTACTTCGAATAAGCATGAAACTTATATACCTCGCGTGGGCTATTCTGAACGTTAATGAATTAAGTGCTAAGAGGCCAGATCTCAATTTTGTAACTGAAAAATGCGAAGCCGTCGATCTGGTGATCCATAAATTGGCCAATGATTTGAATCACAATCATCATATTACAATCTTCTCACTGCACCGTCTAAGTATCGTACCAAAATATAATGACCTGATTCGTCAAATTTCGAACGATATTCCTGTTATTCTTTCAGCGCAGGATCAGAATTCTACTCGTCCAGAAATGATGTTAAAGAATCTGAATAAATATAGGCTAAAAAGAAGTGTTACGACTGTCGTAATTTTGCTTTGTTCTGAGGATGAAGTGGAGCCGGTGCAGAATATTTTAGACAATTTAAGGAATGTAAGTTGGTACGAAACTCAACCAAAATGTATCCTTGTGTAGGTACTTTCACGACGATACAGTGGTTAAACATTTTGATAACGTGACAGCTTACGCTTGGAATTAAAAATTTTTTGACGTTTCTATAATCAACGTTAGCTTGACTGAAAACTGTTCTGCACCTACAATGCAATATTTTAATCCATTTAAAAATTGTCACGAGATCGTTGTACTCGATCAATCGATTAATATATTTCCGGATAAAATACTTAATGGATTCGGTTTTAAAATTAAAACAAAGGATGAGAACATCGTAGTAGTCGATGCACTAAGAAATGTCATTCATGTTCGTGATGAAGGTTTGCAATTACTACTCATAATTTTTAAGAAATTCAATTTCACAATGTCTGTTGTAGCTGGATCTAGCAAAAATTCTTATGATAGGATAAATAACACCGAAATTAATTTTGATCCTTTTGCGACCTTCGTGTTAAAACAGCGTGGCACAAGATTAGGCTTTGGTGTCATCGATGATTGTATCAAATTAGTTGCTATTGTTCCGAGAGTGCAAAAGAATGTCCCGCACTATCCTTATAATGTTCTTGCCTATATTATCGTAATCATCATTATCCTAGTAGGTGTCATTACTGCAAAACATTTACTCAAATTCGAAGATCAATATTGGGATATTTGTAATATCACTCAACAAGTGCTGGGAATATCAACTCGAGAGCAGGCACACACTCTTGTTCAAAAGATTTTTTTTGTGTCTTTCTCCATCGTCTGGATTATTTATTGTATCGACTTCCACCTAGATGTTATTAATTTTAAATTGACTTATCAACCGTTTGCCTTGGACAACATTAAGGAAATCAACTCGTCCGGATTACATCTGTTAACAAATGAACTGAATTTTGATCATTCTTTTATTAATAACAATGGTGCGAGAGTAAAGAGCATTAAGAAGAAGATACTTGTGCCACCAATTTAGAGAACGAGAAAAACGTCATTTGTATTTATAATACATGGCAAATTAACAGAATCTTATTAACTTCTCCGAAACGATTGGAAATAATGAGAATATCGAATTGCGTGTTTGCTTGCTATCCTCCCTTGTACATAGTGGAACCTGCGTTTCCGTACTTTGATAAATTTCAAAGGGTATTTTACAATTTGCAAGAAGCTGGACTTTATCACTATTGGAAGTCTTTCTTTCCATTTGGTCAACTTGATCCTAAAATATTTGATAAACCAGATTTCCGCACAATTGTTAATAATTCCAATACTATTTATATTCTTGGTACTATTCTTATCATAGGATACTGTTTTTCTGTCACAGTTTTCTTGATTGAGATTATTTATAATTTAATCTTCATCAATATTGTACTTTTGAAAAAATAGTCTATAAATAATAACAAGGTTTTTGTTACTGAAAGAAATAAATTGTAGTAATATTAGCCTATTAGTCGTAGTCAATACCTGCAAATGTCATGGCTTCGAACACTGTACGATTTTGGACATCTTGTCTTAAACGTACGAGTAATATAAAAAAATAATCCGCTGGTAATAGCTTTAGTAGTTTAATTCCTCAAAAAGTCTCAACTTTTTTCAACCTTGTATTTTATTATACATTTGTATAAATAAATCTAAGTCGAGTTTCACTAAGTTCTTTCATTAGCGTTTCCCTCTCGCACTGCCCAACGGATCAAGTACTGACCAGCTCTCTCTCTCTCTCTCTCTCTCTCTCTCTCTCTCTCTCTCTATCTATCTATCTATCTCTCTCACCTCAGCGTTTTCTAAACACCACATCAACGCATTAGCTCGTTAAAATCCCCCAATAATACCCGAGAAACCCGCAACATCGGCCTACGCTCCAGCGCAGGAGAAACAGGCGTACAGAAGTAAGTAGAAGAAGTCATATCGGTGCAGCCAGCAGCGAGAGAGAGAAAAAAAGAGCAAGTGGCTCGTCCGTATTGAATCGATTGCGATCGCGACCTGCTACACACACACACACACACACTCACTCACACACGCGCAACCGCCTCTTCTTACTAAACGCGCTTTCTCTCTCTCTCTCTCTCTCTCTCTTCTCTCTTTCTCTCTAGACAAGCTCCTTGCACACACGCGGCCCGGCGGCAGCAGCGTCAGTCCGCAGCGAGCATCCGCCTCGGCCTATGGGGGGCCCGCGCGCACAGTTATACACGGAAGCTCGGTCCTGTATACACACCGACACACAGGCATAGAGAGAAAGAGAGAGAGAGAGAGAGAGAGAGAGAGAGAGACGTATATATTGCAACGGGATGCGGCGCGCCTAGACGAGGTTGTGTGTTGGCCGCTGGCACGCTACACTGCGGCAAAAGAGCCAGAGATAGAGAGACGGCGAGAGGAGCGGCGCCGCGACGCCGCAGCTCTCTCGCGAGCGATCTTTAGAGGCGTCAGGCCGTAAATTCTCGCGCGGCGTTTTCGTTCGGGGCAAAGGGAAACGCGCCCTTCGTTGCAGTGATTCGCGTGGCTCGTAATAGGTGCGAAGGATCGCGGTGCACCGATAAGAACGCGCACGCGTGACTCGCTGTCGTGTCTCTCTGTGTGTGCGTGTGCGTGTATCTGTTTAACGACGGAGAGAGAGAGAGAGAGAGAGACAGTGTGAATAGCAATGAAGGAGAGCGTGGCGGAGCAGATGACGCCGGCCGGCAAGTCCAGGAGCCGCGTGAAGGCGTGGTTTAGATCCTGGCTGTCCACCGATAAACGATCCAGTTCGTTTTTATCTTTACCTATTTTACTTATATCCTAGTTACTTCTGCGCTTGCTATACTTGATTTGGTTTGCTTGCTTCGGGGGGAGCTGGTTTCGAAACATGTTGATTTCATTGCTGGACTCGCTCGCACTTGGAGAATAGGTTAGTGCGACTGCAGTCGCGATTGCTGTATTATATGCTCCACCGCTAAACACGTGCTTGTAAATAATGGTTTTTGGACGAGTTATTGTTGTAAAAATTGAGCTCATTGAGTGTGAATGTTTCTCGAAGATAATTATTATGGGAGACAAGATATGTTAAGCTTTCAATACACAATTAATAATAACTGCTTTGTAGTAACAGTTTCTTTTGATAGCCTGCGTAAATTATAATAGTCTTAATAATTTTGCTAAAGTCCTGTACTTAGTCTAACGGTTATTTGAGGTACTAGAGACACAAGGACAAGTGAACATGTTTAAATATTAGAATAATGATGTCGGCTATGAAAAACTTTCTTAAATGAATGTATTTATAGTTTGTGCATCGATGAATCCTTATCTCTGCTCGAGTTACAGAAACAACATGACATGCGTAGTGTATTAAAACGCGATGCCTTACGTCATCTGCGTTTTAAGCTTTTAAATATTTCCATTATATCTAACGAAATTCTTTGATCTCATTTACAAGCAATCATTTCAACAAGAAATAAACACTGGTTTTAATAGAATTTCATTAATACTAATTTTTGTGCGTAAATAACATTGAAGTGACTCTAGATTATAAATTCATTTCAATTTATTAAATAAAATTTTTATTCATCTGCGAGCTCTAATAAAATAAATTTATACTATTAAAATCATTGAATTTCTAAGAACACAAATATCGATCTATTGATTGAAAATATAAAATATTGATTCTATTATAAATTTTATGAATGATACAAAATTTTATGTCGGCAACAAAATCGCATCTATTTCAAAGGGATTCATTGTCGATAAACTTGCACAAAAGGCATCAATGTGTCACTATAACAGCTATACATTTCTTTTATAGCTAATAAATATGCATTTCTTTTCCCGACACGATCGATAATAGGCTCTTTCGTGTTATTTTCCCCACGTCATCAATATTCCATAGCGTTCTGGATGCATAAATAATGTTTCTAAACAATCCTAATCAACGTGGCGTGAAGCGACCACAAGCGGAGTTGTAGCTGAAACCGGTTCACCTCTCATACACCCAGATTTACGATTTAGTGCGCTTGATTTGTTTGTTCGTTGTATGAAAAAAGACACGTCCGAATGATACACACAGAGACTTTCTTAGTCTTCCTCTTCTTCTTCTTCTTGCCGAGTCTTGGCCATAAACAGACATCGGATATGCGCCACTTACGGGCGTCAATCAACTGTTAAAACTTAATTAGCCAGTAATCATTGGAGCTTTTTTGCCACTATTTTTAGAACAAATAGTTCTCAGTCGCTACCTTGTAAATTATTCGTGTACCATTAAAAATCATAATTGAGTTTGTTCTGTTTATTTTAAGATAAGTGAATTTCAGTTCAAGCATTATGATTACAAGTTGACTGTGCAATAATTTAATTTAATTTTAAATATAGGCATAATATCTATTATAAAAAAAATATCTCTCGTAATATTAATAATACAGCATCTCGAGATATATTACAATAATGTATTCATTCATTTAGCTTATAAGCATGTATGCGATTACGCGTTCGCTCTCGGTAAATAATGTGGCGCAGAGGAATAAACAGGATAACTTTCATATGATAAAATTCTCATATAATGCGGATATCAATTTTACATTGCGCAATAAGTTTTGACCGCACGGCAAATGAAACCAAAGTGCTGTTTCAATTTTTATCACGACATCTTATAAAACAGTAGATGGATATATATACATATATTAATCTGAGGATTTGAAAATTGTCCCTTTGTATTCGCGGCATCGTGTAATCGAACCTTCGCCATAGAAACCCGAAACGAAACCGAACACCAAAAATGAATCGCCGTACGAGACACACACCACTTAAGCATTCATCGCGACACTTTCGCTCGCGCTTATCGGCCGCCCGGAACGTGAATAAAAATGTCACACACACAGACACACACACACACCGCGTGCGCGCGCCCGAAATTAATGAGCTACTCAACGCCCACTTTATTGAACACAATCGATCCCGACCGAAGTTCGTTTTCCGGTCCTCTTGTCAGTCTTCCTCGAGCATTCCTATAGGTGAAAAGATTTAATTATCATTCGAGACTGTTCGATTAAAGTTTAAAAAAAAAACTTTGGTGAGTTGTAACCAATGCAAATGTAAACCATCTTAGGTTACTTATTTTTTATATTATAATTTATTAATTAAACATTAGCTATGGACTTGCTCTATCTATATGAAAAACTATATGAAAAACTTTATTAAATCGATGCGCATATTATTTGATCATTATATATATATATATGTGTGTGTGTGTGTGTGTGTTTTTGTATTTAACATACGTGCGTTTATCGTCTACGAATATTAATGTGCCTGTTTACGTAGGAAAAAATCGTATACCTACATAGAATCGTTAAATGACTGAATAACCGTTCAAAATAAGCCGATGACAATCCTTTACCATCTAATTGACAAATTACTGTCAAAGATTCACTGGGACATTAATGAATATAAGGATATATGTATAGAGCCATCTCTCTGTTCTACACGTTCCTTGTTTATAGAGTTTTTTTTAAAGTTAACTCTGACTTTATATATTTCGTTAAATGTAGAAATCGATAAAGTGGGAATCTTTCCAACTCTAGCATATTCCATTAAATTTCAATGTACCTAAACGTATGATCTTGTAAATTCTATAATTGAAAAACAAACTTTAATTGTTTAAAGCAATATAATGTAAATATTAATTTTTCTAATATAATTTTGTAATGTGGTAAAATAAATTTCTTGTCAAAGATGTCATGTGTCGATAATACTGTACGCGATTTAAATATTGGCACGGCATAAGCATAGTTTCTCAAGGTCACAGTATGTGATTCCACAATTACAGGAAATATCTCTTTGAAATTTAATGAATCCAGTTCATTCGATACTGAGCTACACGTGAAGCTACTTTTATCAAAAAAAAAAGTGTAAGGTCTGAACTCTTCGTTATAAGTACTTCGAATAAGCATAAAACTTAAATACCTCGCGTGGGCTATTCTGAACGTTAATGAATTAAGTGCTAAGAGGCCAGATCTCAATTTTGTAACTGAAAAATGCGAAGCCGTCGATCTGCTGATCCATAAATTGGCATATGATTTGAATCACAATCATCATAATACAATCTTCTCACTGCATCGTCTAAATATCGTACCAAAATATCATGAACTGATTCGTCAAATATCGCACGGTATTCCTTACGCTTACAGTCGAGGATGAGATTTCTATACTCATCCAGAAATGATGTTTAAAAATCTGGATAAATATAAATTAAAAAGGAGGGTGACAACATTTGTGATTTTGCTTTGTTCTGAAGTTGAAGTGGAGTCGGTGCAGAATATTTTAGTCAATTAAAGGAATGTAAGTTGGTACGAACCTTAACCAAAATGTGTCCTTGTATACTTTCACGACGATACAGTGGTAATGCACTTCGATAACCTGACAAGTTATGCTTGGCAGTTAAAATTTTTAGATGTTTCTATAATCAACGTTAGCTTGACTGAAAACTGTTCTGCACCCACAATGTAAAATTTTAATCCATTTAAAAATAGTCACGAGATCGTTTTATTTGATCAACCGATTTTTTTTTTCCTATATTTTCCTATATTTTTCCGGATAAAATACTTAATGGATTCGGCTTCAAAATTAAAACAAAGAATGCCAGTCACATCAATGTCGATGCATTGGGAAATGTCATTGATACATCTGATAAATTACAAAGGGTATTTTCCAATTTACAAGAAATTGGACTTTATTGCTATTGGGACTTACACATGAACTCGATCTTAAAATATTTGATAAACCAGGTTTACACATGAACTCGATCCTAAAATATTTGATAAACCAGATTTTCGAGCAATTGTCAATAATTCAAATACTCTTTATATTCATGGTACTATTCTAATCACAGGATCCTTTTTTTCTGTCATAATTTTGGTTATTGAGATTATTTATAATGGAATTATCATAAATATTGTACTTTTGAAAAAACAGTCTGTAAATGATAACAAGGTTTTTGTTACTGAAAGAAAGAAATTGCATTAATTCTCAATAAGTGTAAGTTCTATTCCACTTTATTGAACACAATCAATCCCGACAGAAGTTCGTTTCCCGGTCCTCTTGTCAGTCTTCCTTGAGCATTTCCATACGTGAAAAGATTTAATTATCATTCGAGAAGGTTCGATTAATGTTATAAACGCTTTTGCAAGTTGTAACCAATCCAAATTTAAACCAGCTTAGGCTACTTATTTTTTATAGTATAATATATTAATTAAACATTAGCTATCTGTAGACTTGCCGTATCTTAAAATATATGAAAAACTTTATTAAATCGATGCGCATATTATTTAATCATTATATATATTTAATATACGTGCGTTTATTGTCTACAAATATTAATGTGCCTGTTTCCGCAGGAAAAAATCGTATATCTATTACATAGAATCCTTGAATGACTGAATAACCGTTAAAATTAGCTGATGACAATCCTTTACCATCTAATTGCCAAATTACTGTCAAAGATTAAGTGGGACTTTAATGAATATAAGAATACATGTACAGAATCATATCTCTGCTATACATGTTCCTTATTGATGCGATGCTCTGTTATACGCATTATATATATATATATATACAAGAGGTGATATCTTTTAAAAAATCGTCTGCAATGCTCGCAAGGCAAGCGTCCCGAGGCTGCGCTTACAGCCAATTCAATCGCCACCAAACCTCAACTTCCCCACTTGCTCCAACGAGTCTCGCACAAAAGTACTAATCCCCGTTTTGTCTTTCACCCGGTGTTACAGATCGTGGAAAAGCAGCAGCAGCAGCGGCAGGAGCGCTACGCGAGCCCGAAGAGATGCAGCGCTGCCCGTACCTGCACGAGATGAAGGAGCGGCTGCTGTCGCAACCCACGCCGACCGACAGCCTGGACATGGAGCGCTTGGACGGTAACGGTGGCACACCCGTCAAGGACCACCACCACCATCATCACCACGCCAACAGCGATTACACGGCCCACACGAATCCCGGGGTAATACCCGAGCCGCCGGAAATGCCGCCTGACTCGTTGATCGGCACCGTAGTCAAGGTACCCCACTCCTCGACGCAGTCGCCCGCCGTGCATCTTCTCTCTCTCTCTCTCTCTCTCACACACACACGCACACAGACTCTATCTCCATCTCTCTTGTTGCTATTGTCTTACTTTAGAAGCGCGCGCGCGCACGCCCTCCCGACTATATGTATATTTACGACCCGGCAGTTGACAAATTGTTTCTTCAGACTGAGTTTTCTTTTTTTTTTTTTGAGATTTTTGGTGCAGATTTGGTCAGAAAATAAAATTACAATGGTTAATATAGCAATTGTGTGTAAAGCAGACTTTGATGTCCAACATAAATATCATAATTTATATAGATAAATAGAATAGGAGAAACCCGTCGTTTTGGTCATAGAATGATAGACATAAGACACTTATTACCACCCGCGCAAAAAATGGTTACTATCTCCAATATATTGCAGAAAGCATATGTAACATATTGCCAACGTATTACAAAACTATTACTGAGCTATTGGCAATATTTCGCTTAGGCGCCATAGCAATATGTTGATGGTATAATATCAAAGAAAGTATTGCCAAAATACTTAAGGTTTTCAAGTTCAAAAAGTTTATGTTGTTAATCTACTGGAGGAAGTATTATACTAAAAAATTTGATTAAAGCAATATATTATCAGCATTAAATAACGTTAACATTATATGATAATATTAAGTTATAACAAAAATTTTTTCAATACTCACTAATATTTTGGCAATAATTCCTATGCGAAATTTATATAAATATTGTCATTGGATCGATAATAGCTTTGCGATATGATGCTTATGCTTTGTGTAAAATCTTGGAGATACGAACTGGTTTACACAGGTATTGTTTGGAGCACGAAAATAT
The DNA here is from genome assembly GCA_900490025.1 of Megastigmus dorsalis. NCBI lineage: Eukaryota > Metazoa > Arthropoda > Insecta > Hymenoptera > Megastigmidae > Megastigmus > Megastigmus dorsalis. Next base: position 4,693 of record UELU01120199.1, on the reverse strand, counting down.
TCGATTTAAAAATAAATTTGCCTTTCTATCTCAAAAGAAAATTTAATAAAATTGCGATGAAAGTTTGATCAAACCAATATTTTACAAAACTCGAAATTTACTCACAGTTAATTTACATGGCACAAATATTCAATTCTCATTTTCTTACCGTTCCTATTAATTAAAGAGATAATTGATTTAATTGTTCATTTAATTGTTTAAAATGTTTTAGCATACCTTAAACAATTGTAAAATTTTCGTATGTCTACTTTAGCCAATAACTTTCGGAATTCTCCTGTTCCAAATAAATCAAGGAGTTTATAAAAGGGTATATTTTTAAATTTGTTACCTTCTTTATTTTTAGATCAGGTTTTTAGCTGCTAATTTTCATATACATTTAAACAAACTCTTATAATATACAATTATACACATTTTACAAGACTATAGAATATAATTATTGTAATTAAAACATCTAGTATACTGTAGATATAGTAAATATATTTACACTTTGTTTACACATCATATTTTCATATTCATGCTATTCATATTCATGATCTTCATCGTCATATTAGATTCATTTATCTATTTATTAGATTAATCATGTTCACTATTTGACTAACCAAGTAGAATTTGAGTACTAATAATAGAATCTCATAACCAATGTAGATGAATGGTATTCGTAAATGTTTAGATACTCAGTAAAACTAACTCAATGTCGATGTGGCGATCATCTCTATAATTGCATAGTGCATAGGATTGCAACTCAGGAGAAACTAGGCTCAAATGATTTGTCAACTCTTATTGTGCTCAATGAAACTTTAAATCCAGGCCGAACGAGACACATACACCCAGTCGGAACGCCGCGCGCGAAACGAGAAAATCTCTCTTCTTTTTCTCACACACACGCGTGTACATATATAACAGGACGTCGTCGTGTCAACCGGTCTATTGAGTTTTCACAATTGAGAGTAGGCGATCCTCTACAAGCGCAAGAGACCAAAGTCCCACGGAACGCGATGAAAAAAAAAAGACGATATGAAGCAGAACGTCATCGACTCGTGTGCGTGTGCGTCGTTATGATGGGATTCGAATTATTCATGCACTGGTTAATGATGTATCTGGTTGCTAAGAGGAAGGAGATCGAAATTTTAAAATTCGATTCTGGTGAGATTCGAAAGTCTTGGGCTTTCACCTGAACTTAAAAATTGCATATAGGCGTGATTGATGAATGGGGCATTGGGCATAGTTTATCTTTATAAATGATAATTAGAGTTCAATAGTTTCTAAATTTATTTTACACAAATGGTTATTAATATATTTGAACAATAACTGTAGTTATACAAAACTTTACAATGTCAGCAAAGCAAGTGAAAGAATATTGCGCTTTTTTATGAAAAAAAATTGTTTAATATGTTATTTATTTACAAAAGTAATTTAACGAACATTTAAATAATTATTCTAACTTAGTAAGATTTTCTCAATCATATAATTAACTTTAGCAATGCTTTTAAAAAATACATTTTTTTTATTTAAATATTTATTGTATAAAATTTATTGCATATTACAAACGTATATTATGTTAAAAAGTTTAAAGCATAATTAAGTCGAAGTTTCCGTGAAGCTAAAATGAAAATCAGATCAAAATCGAAACTTAGTTTGACGCTTTTAATAGTGACGAAATTTGCCTCGTGATAAATTATCGTATAGTATCGGTTTTTCAAAGTGACGTACATTAAAGGCGACCTACTTTACTGCGATTTCATAGAGGCAGTAATTTAGAAAGCTAATTAGTTGATTCATTTTATATCGCTATATTTAAACGGCTTGTTGAGAATATCGCACATTTGTCTAAAGAAAAGAAAATATGTTTACTTTCACAAGTGTCTTCAAAAGTTGCGTTAAATGTTACATTTTATTTGTTGTTCACAAGTTTCTACTACCGTTACCGGTATTGGAATGAGCTCATTAGACTATAAATTGAGCTAATTATTTGCAAACTTCATTCCAAAGTCTCTATTTACAGAAAGCATTGGAAACTTAATAGTCCATAATGCTCAAGACAAAATCGATTGCTCGCGCAACAAACTTTTCGCTGCAAAAATTCACAAGCATCCAAAGTAAAGCAATAGTAAAATGCACTTGTCGCGTTAACGCGCTACACTCGCACATCGTCAACACAAAAGTCCACGCAGACATTTTTCCGCATCAGCCTCCACATTCACGTCAATTTCGCCCAGGACACAAGACTGGGAGATGGAGAGTCGCGAGAAAAGCCAGAGACGCAAAGTGCACCGCTGCACGCACGATACGCATCTAGACAACAAAAAAAAAAAAAAAAAAAGACAAAGAAGAAGAACGCACGCACACGCACACGCAGAAACGCTTATACGCTTCTATATATGGGATAGAGGAAGCTGCACAAAAAGAGCGCGGGAAATATAAAAAGAAAAACCGACGTCGGATGACCGTCCTTTGAGCGGGCGGCGACGTTATGGAGCCTTTGACAGTGCACGCGGCGCCCCATTATTCTATACAGCTATGCTTACGTGCGAGGGCCGAAAGAGAGCGTAGGAGAAAATGCGCGACTACAATGAGGCCCTTTCTCTCTTTCTTTCTGCCTTCGATGGGGGAACTGGCACCATTTCTTTGCTTCGCGTTCAAATCTGAATAATTGGGATTTTTAGTACGTAATTCTTTTGCTGGTATAGTATTTTGATAATGGTTAACATAGTTGTGTGGTTATTTTGTATAAGGAGAAAATTATCTGATAAATGTTAAATGGGAGAAAAGTTAAGTGTGGAATCCCGAATGGATAGAAATTAACGCGACTTGTGTGATAAATATTGATGGGAAATTATGATAACGCATTTTACCATGCATTTATCAGACAAAATTTTCCTTCAGGTAGCTTTTAGTACATAAAGAATGTATTAAATCTGCGAAGTAATAATCTGTATATGGTCAATATATTGCAAAGACTACCTCCAATATATGGGTCGTTTATGGAAAACTCTGATACCGTAGAAATGTTCGATATATGGGAAATATATTATTCTCAGAACCCGACCTACACAATACAAATATCACAAAGAATAATTACGAAGTATTGGAAAACTCTGGCTAGTGTGTAAACCGCTACTTTACCTATATTTCAAAACATGTAACCCACATGTGACCGACATTGAAACTTAAGATTTAAAAAAAAACTATTTATTTTTTCGTTAACATTAATATTCGCAAAGCTATGAGAAATGATATATAATTGAAATATTGATGATAGCCATTGCAATATTGGTCGTACAGATTCTTTTTACGTAGGAAGTAATAAGTAAAAAAAATGTGATAAATTAATTATCATAACTTTAGAAATCAGTTTGAAACGCATCAATAACAAAAGTATTTTAGAAATTGCTTATATATTGTTGTCATATTTCACACTCTACTCCTGTATTTTAATCTGGCATAAGCACAAATCATTGGCCAACAACTATAAAATCAACTATGAAATTAATCAAAACAATACTGAAAGATTCATGATTCCATTAACCGCAGCCAGATCCAAATACAGACTCCCAAAGAATAAAAAATTGGAGGTTCAGCCAGTTTCCCCCAGGCACACATAGCTGAAAGAATATATAACGATTGTTTAAAAAAGGTAACAAAAGAAAAAGGCAGCAGCCCCTCTTTGCTCTTACGTTTCAGCTCAACTCAGACGGTTATGGGTCACACACGTCGCCTGCGCACGCGAGACAACCCCTGGTGCCTCAGAATTCCAATAATCAACCGCTCTGCCTCACACCCACGCATTCGGCGCCGATAAATAACAAACTGCCGAAGAATGCCAAGTGAGTCTGCACTATATTTATCGATATTTTTTCTTTTTCACGCGCAAAGGCTCTGCTCCGGCGGACTATATGCAAAACTTGCTGAGTATTTTCTGCCGATGCAGAAGGCAGGCGATTCATTGAAAACCTTTTTTATATATCATTTCTGCGAATTTACTACTGTGTGTACGGTTATTTTAATATATATATATAGCTATGGAACGAGGTTGAAGTTAATAGTATATCGTTAACTATATTTTAATCAATTGAAATGTACACTCTAAACCCTAAAGAGTAAAAATTGGCGCAAAAAAGTAGAAATTTTGTGATTCCCCCTTTTCAAAAGTAGAAAAAACTAGAATCGCTCTTTTGAAAAGAGTAAAATTGACATTTTACTCTTTTAAAAAGAATAAATTAAATTATAATTAAAGTATAAATGTTGAGTCTATTTTAATAAAAGTTAGCTAAAAGTTAGAAATACTTATGATTCAATAGTGCTAATCGATCAGCTATAACAATGATTCTAAAAGGCTTACCTCGAAATAGGTTAGCGTAGTCTTTATGAAGCATTCGGTTCTTCAAATAAATACACAAAGCTTCTGCATTTACATAAAAGTCCTGTAAAATTATTATTCAATGTTTATCAATCCCCCTTATTTTATCTATACAATAAATAATATATAATTAATAATTTACCTTTGGTAGGGGTTCTGCAATAACAGACATGTTTGCACTTGGTCTTTCGGATAGGTTATGTTATGAGCACAGCGTATATGTAAATGCAGAAGCTTTGTGTATTTATTTGAAGAACCGAGGGCTTCGTGAAGACTACGCTAACCTATTTCGAGGTAAACCTTTTAGAACCATTGTTATAGCTGATCGATTAGCAC
>UELU01120188.1:0-75518 GCA_900490025.1 Megastigmus dorsalis | reverse complement strand
CATTCTCCTTTATCATACTAAGTTCACTGAAGAAGTTTTGAAAAATTATATAATTAAATATAAAATATACTGTAAATATAAATATTACTGATTTTGTTACTAAAACGATACAAATGAGGTGATTAAGTAAGCAATATTACAACATGTTTACTTTAAAAAATGCTATAAGTTATTTTTGTAAATAAATATAGTAAGGTATATACTTAAATTCTATTATAGTTGATACATCAAAAGTATTCTTAAAAAATGTATATTTTCGAAGTCTTTAAACATTTAGTAAAGTACTATGATTATGAAAGCTTGTGATTTCCAAACAGAATTGTAACATTGTATATAAATACTTATAGGTAAGTAGTTTTCAAATTTTAGCATGCTCCAACGGAAACGCAGTTCTATGTATACATTTTGGGTGCGTTGGAGTACTTATACCGTATACCTATCTAACTGGTAAGTATAGGGAAGAGGTGAGGTATAAGTTAGCTGAATATAAGATGAAAGATAAGTGTCACGTGACAAATCTTCGATTTTTCAATTGAAAAACGCTAAACTCGGGAAGATAATTCAGATAATTCAGATACGGTACTCTATAGCTCACCCTTTGTAGATATCACCTGAGATCTTATGTACAGATAAGATAATATTGCCCGCGAAAAATAAAAATGTAGCAAGGTAACATTACTTATACTTATAGGTATAATTTACAAGAAAAAGTCAAAAGAAGCAATTGTAGTTTAAAAAAAATCAAATTGCAAGAACTGCGTGCTATGTAACCATGTAACTACTAATTTACTAGAGCATTCTGTATTACAGTTACAACATTATTTCTTCGTTTCACGTGAGCATAATTGAATATATTAAATTTAGGTTATCGAAAAAAAATATTGTATAATTTATAAATTTTTCATGTAAAATATACCTATATATAGTTAAAACTGTAACGCGTTACGCGTCTCACTAAAGTACACAGGTACAAGGTACCTATATATGCATGTGTACATACACTGGGGACTGGGACTGGATAACTTAACTTCTTTAGGTTAAGTTAGGTTAGGTGTTTCTCCAGAATCAAGATAATGGCTTATGCCTATATATATGTTGTGTCACTCCCACTTCCGAATGTTTGACACATCCCATGGATTGAATTAAAAGTTTAAAATCCTCTCAAGTAAAATATCCTTAAAAAGGATAAATATATCCATAAAAATAAGCAAGACGAATTCCATTCATCATGGTAAATTGAGTTTACATAAAGATAATGTTATGAAGTGCATAGTAAACATTTTGGAACACCAATTATAACCTAATAACTTCACTTACAAGTGAATATGTATTTTTGTATCACTGTTATACCTAATTGTGTATTTATTCCTAAGTAAAAAAGTTACTGTCCTACAATATTTTTTTAATTTTCTCTTGGATTTCATATGAAAAATTTGGTTTCAATAAACTGCATTATCAATTCAATCTCATAGTTATTAATTTACTATCTTCTGAATATGCACATTTTATTAACCAAAATAATTGCATATTTATTACTAAATATACCATATTAAATTTCTTTAAAGCTCGTGTTAGTGCTGGGAGATTTACACATTCCACATCGATGCAGTAGCTTGCCTAGCAAGTTCAAAAAGCTCCTTGTTCCTGGTAGAATTCAACATATTCTATGTACTGGAAATCTATGTACAAAGGAATCTTATGACTATTTAAAAACCTTGGCCAGTGATGTTCACATAGTCAGAGGTGATTTTGATGAGGTAATTTTCGACTATCTGAATAATAATCAGTTAGATTTTATATTTGTCTATTTTGATTATAATCTGTTTTTAGAATCTCAATTATCCAGAACAAAAGGTAGTTACTGTTGGACAATTTAGAATAGGCTTATCCCATGGACACCAGGTTGTTCCCTGGGGTGATCCAGAAGCTCTAGCTTTAATTCAAAGACAATTGGATGTCGATATTCTTATAACTGGCCATACACATAAGTTTGAAGCTTATGAACATGAAAATAAGTTTTATATTAATCCTGGTTCTGCAACTGGAGCGTATAATCCACTTGACACGTAAGAAAATTATTGAATTATTGTAATCTCGTGAATTATAATTATTATTATAAAAAGTAGGCAATTTTTTAATTTCTAAACTAATGAGTTTTCATTTTATAATTGTTTATTTCAGGTCTGTGATTCCTTCATTTGTTTTAATGGACATTCAAAGTTCTACTGTTGTTACTTACGTTTATCAGTTAGTTGGGGATGAAGTGAAGGTTGAAAGAATTGAATATAAAAAAAGTTAACAAATATGAAAATCTACTGGATCGTGAATATACCCTTTTTTATTCAATATATATATTGAGGATATAACATAATACGATCAACTAATCATGATTACTTTTGTAATATGAAATTTAAATGATTAATTGTGCAAAAATAATTTATAAGATCATGAATTAGTTACTTGACATATAAAGCGCTTAGCGCTCAAATTGTAAATAAAATAATTTACTTGTATACAAAGGAGCATAATTAAATTAATGTCATTTATACTAGTTATCCAAAATTCTATTGCACTGAATTTTTCAGTGGGGAAGTAAGAAAAAATAAGAACATTATATTTATTTATTATATTATCAACATAAAGAATCTTTGTATTAAATACCATATAAACATTTACTTTTTAGATTTATTTAGAAAAGAAAACTAAAAATTACTAATCTATAAATTTTAAAAGAAAAGAAATTTACAACAGATTTGTGAAAGAAATAAAGTACTTTTCCTTATAACTGATTGCGTTTATATTGTTTAATCACTTAAATATTTATTGATGTAAATAATATTTTTTTATTTTTCTTTACTAAACAACTTGGCTACTTAGATCTTAACATATTCATGTTCAATGTCTCAAGCCAATTTGCCCATGATCTTAAAATAGCTGACGTCGGCTAGTCGGTAGAACTATCGACTGATCGTTGATGTCAATAATTTGTGTATTAATTGTATACTATTATAAACTTAGTGAACTTGCAATTACGTCGAATAATGAAAATTCGTTTTTACCGATCGAGTTAGCTCGCGGACGTTGTACTTGCACTTGTACTACTTGCAGTAGTTGCAGTCAGCTTGTGGTTGACTGGCTGCAGTATCACTCAGTATATGATTCTAGTCTCAAATTGCACCCCCTCCTAAATATTGTTTTCGCGCTAATCCTAAACGAGAGAGAAAACACACTAAACAGAGCCACGGAAAGGAGTATAGAGAGAGTGAATAGGATGCATAAAGGTATCTTACGTGCCTATATGAGAGAAATATAAGACACAAAGCTCTTAAAGGTTAAAAAGTGTTTTCATAGCTATAAATACAGTGCTGTAGCCTGGCGAATTTTGAGATTGTGCAAATTTACCTCTCGCCAAAGCCGTCGCTTATCAGAGCAACTGTAATGATTCTCGGTTTCTGAAACCTCGATCAACTCAAGTTCCATTTTTTCTTCATACTGAAATGTATATTTTTCTTGCTTAGCGCTGAGTTATGTAGTAATTCAGTGCGATGGTCGCGGGTACAGCAACTGGTATGCCTGGATCTATTTACCATGAACGTCAGGTAATTTTCAATTACTGTTTGAATATAGAAATACTTATATGTTCGAAATAATTTATTTCAGTCTTATTAATTAATGAAGGTTTTTGACAGATTTTACATCAATAACTAAAAACTTGACCCTACTTTTTATGCAATTTCTTTAAAACATATCCATTCCATTTGTAAAATATATGTACACTTTTTTATTCAAATCTTTTAATAAAATGAAATCATGTTTATGAGTACTTGTAAAAATAATCGTTTTTAACTTACAGATTACTTGCATTTTTCAAGCTCTAGTTGTCTTAAATTATAAGTTAATAATATATCTGTAAAATTTAAATAAATAAATTCAGACAGGTATTCTAAAAAAAAAATTTATTTGGAAATATATTTTTAAGGTAAAAGAACTATGCGCATTACATGCACTGAATAATTTATTTCAAGAAAGACGTTTTAGTAAACAAGAACTAGATCAGATATGCTATAGTTTAAGTCCCGATGTTTGGATAAATCCACATAAGTCACTGCTTGGACTTGGAAATTATGATATAAATGTGATTATGGCGGCATTGCAAAGAAGAGGCTGTGAAGCTGTTTGGTTTGATAAAAGAAAGTTAGTAAACATTGAAATCTTATAATTTATATAATTTTATTTGTCTTTGTAATTACATTTCTTGTAAATTATAATTCAATAGGGATCCAAACTGTTTATGCCTTGATAATATCGACGGCTTTATTTTAAACGTTCCAACAGAATATAAATTAGGTTTTGTACCATTGCCATTAAAAAGACGTCATTGGGTTGCATTAAAGAAAATCAATGGTGCCTTTTATAATTTGGATTCCAAATTAGATTCTCCTCAATTAATAGGAATGGTATGTAAATAATAACAATAAATTTTAATTTATTATTCAAAGATAAGTTTATAATAATATAATAATTTAAACTTTATTATCAGGACAGTGATATAATAACTTATTTAAAAGAACAAATAGAAAGTAAAGAAAAAGAACTTTTTCTTGTTGTATCGCGAGAAGTAGATAGCAATCAAGGATGGTTAATAGACTCTTGCGAAAAGAAAGATTTAAATAACAAAAGTGAAAACTCACCTGAATATATAAAAGAAACTTTATTTGATAATCCAAGTACTGACTTAAATTTAAACAATTCCAAAGAAGAAATAAAAGAAAATGGAAACTTTTTTAATAACCAAAGCTCTAGATAGTCTTAAAATTCAATAAAAATATTATTTATTGATTTATTTATAATATTGCATATTAAAATCTGCACTTTCAAACTTTTTTAAGTTCATAAATAGATTAATATAATTTATAATGTATTTGTGAATCTTAAGAAATGAAAATTTCAAGTTTATATTATAGCAAGGGTAACTGCTATATTTGAAATTTTGTAAGTAAATTTGAAAAATGCCCGTGAGAGTACTTCAATTAATTTAATTATAATTTAACAATATTAAAATGCAGTGGACTTGAATTGAATTGAATTTAATGCAAAAAAATAAAAAATTGATAGCTTAACAAAACAGTGTTCATGATGAAACATAAGTAAATCTTACAATATGAATGAATTTTGGGAATGCTTGCACAAATGTTGCTTATTGTATGTATGTAATAATTTAAATTATTAATTGTTAAAAAAGTTAATAGAGAATTAATGAAAAAACTTGAAATATTTCATTACAACCACAATATCTAGTTACGATTTAGCAAAAGTCACCTTTGAAGAGAAACTTTATTTGATAATACAATTACTGACTTAAATTTGAACAATTCCAAAGAAGAAATAAAAGAAAATGGAAACTTTTTTAATAACTAAAGCTTTAGATAATTTTAAAATTCAATAAAAAATATTATTTATTGATTTATTTACAATTAATATTGCATATTAAAATCTGTTCTTTAAAACTTTTTTAAGTTCATAAATAGATTAATACAATTTATAATGTATTAGTGAATCTTAAGAAATGAAAATTTCAAGTTCGTATTAAAGCAAGGCTAACTGCTATATTTGAAATTTTGTAAGTAAATTTGAAAAATTCATGTGAGAGTACTTCAATTAATTTAATTATAATTTAACAATATTAGAATGTAGTGGACTTGAATTGAATTGAATTTAATGCAAAAAATAAAAAGTTGATAGCTTAACAGAACAGTGTTCATAATGAAACATAATAATAACAGTGTTCATAATGAAACATAAGTAAATCTTACAATATGAATGAATTTTGGGAATGTTTGCACAAAAGTTGCTTATTGTATGCATGTAATAATTTAAATTATTAATTGTTAAAAAAGTTAATAGAGAATTAATGAAAAAACTTGAAATATTTCATTACAACCACAATATCTAGTTACGATTTAGCAAAAGTCACCTTTGAAGAGAAAATGTGTTTATAATGTATACGTGTCAATACTTTAAGAAAAGAAAAAGAAATATAGAATATTTAAGAAAAATGTTAAAAATGTAATGAAACTGATTACTTCAAATCCAATAAGCTTGTAAGATACTGTGTCTTGTGCTTGTAACTTCTATGAGACTTAATTTATGAAATATTAAAAATTAATTTCATAATTTTGCAACCAATATTTGATAGTAACATTTTCATATCTGTGTAGCTACAAAATTTATTAATGTTTTTCATTTTATTTATTTTGCAACTATTAAGTTCGTTTACTGATTAATCTAAATTTAAAATTATTTACATTTCGTACCTACACATGTGCAAATTTTTACAGATGTGATGTAATTTAAGGTGTTTTATAATAATATAACGTCTTAATGACTGTAAATAATGCAATCATAAGTTTAAAGTGATAAGAAAAAATTCTTTAATTAGCGATAAATGTAATTCACTACTGTTTAATCTATCTCTAATAAAAAATGTCATGCAAATATAATTCATCGTGAAATATAGGAGTGAACCATAAACTAAAGCACTTCTTCAAATGAATAATATAAGACAATACTTATTCCTGTGAAATAATATTTGTGAATTTTGTTCTTATCAATTTCCTATCAACAAAATTTACTGAATGCTTATTAGCCATACACTTTATTAATTTTTTATAGTTTTGAAACAATTATTTTTGTTATGCTAAATTGTACTTCATAGATATAAGTTATTGTTGTGGCACATGTTATTTTCATACAAAAAAGAATTAATTCATATTAATGATTGTAAATATCTTTATTGATAATATATACATTATGTAATATTTTACTGTTGTTTCTTTTTGTACCCAAAATATTACTTATATAATTTTTTAATACATATATACAATATAATAAGACCACTAAAATATAAAATATACATAATAATTACCATTTTATAGATATGGCTGCATTCATTTTTTCAATTTCATGATATTGAGTATGAAGGTAAGCTGCCGCTTTGTCAGAATTTTCACCTTCTAGCCATGTTTTATATAAATCTGTTACTGATGAATTTTCTTCAGGTTCACTTATAGGAAGCTTTTTATATTCAGTTTCAAGTTTTAAAGCTAATTCACGAGGTTGCGTACCATCTTGTGATCTTATTTGAGCCCCACCATTCAGGCAACCTACAAATATTAAAATAAAATATAAATTTGTTCTTTAATTTTACTTCTTTTCTTTAATATGAAACATTAATTTTTCTTTAATGTTCTTTAATATCAAACATTGAATTAATATAAGAATAACACAATGAAAATAAGCTCACCTGTTGGGCATGCCATTACTTCAACATAATGATACAAACTTTTTCCACGTTTCAATTTCTGCACAAGATTTTGTATATTTCTAAATCCATTAGCAATAGCAAATCTTAGGACAACAGTTCCATTTTTTTCTAAAATTGCTTCTTGAAAGTCTGGGTTTCTTAAATTCTTGTATTCTAATTTTACATCTGTATCTTGGAACAAATTCTTTGCAGCATAATGAAATATAAAGTCTGCATATCCACCTGAACCACTGCCCTTATGACCTAATAAAATATTATCATTCTGCAGTTCTTGAGATTCAAATGGTTTCTCGATTTTCTCTTTATCATAATCTTGAAGAGATTTTTCTTGCTGACTGAGCATTTGTTCTAATTCAACTATGAAAAATATGAAAATAAGAAATATTTATAGAAATAAATAAAACCAAGTTACAATTATGATGTATAAAAATATATTGAATTGGGTAGGACTTACTTGCAGTAATAACACAATCTACATCTCTAGTTTCTTTCAAACTATTATAAAAATCTTCTCTTGATGCTTCAAGTTTCTTGTCATAACAAGGCATAAGTGTCACATGATATACTTGCTCTGGAGAGAGACCTTTAATATTAGCAAGATGATATTTAACTAAGGATCCCATAATTTGTTGTGGAGACTTTGTCACACTTATATATGGCAGTATAAAATTTCCATGTGTCTTTTCAGCATAACAAACCCATCCTAAAATTTCATAAATTATTTTAACTAATACAATGACAGCAATAATAATGAAATTTAAAAATGCAATACTAAACCTGGACATGAAGATGCAAGCATGGGCATTTGGTTCTTTGAACCTTCTTTTGATGCTTTATATCTTTCTACAAATTCTTTGGCAGATTCAATTAATGAAAAATCTTCTGCCACTGTAAAATCCAAAACCATATCAGCACCCATACTTTTGAAAAATCCAGATAATTTTAGAGCGGCCTCTTCTGGTGTTAATTTATATCTCTCTGCCAAAGAAAGAACTGGCTGTACCGCTAAGCTTACTACTATGAATTTTATATTTTCTTCACCTTTCTATAAACAAAAATAATGTCTTTTAAAAACTCTACTTCTATGTCAATAAAATATCTATAAAATAAGCTTCATACTTTCTGTTTCTCTACTTTTTCTTGAAACACTCGTAGAAGTTCTTCTTGACTTTGCTGAGTAACTAGAACACTTTCTGCAGATGTTATGCATCCACTGCAAGCTAAGCAGTCCGCTAACGTAATTTCTACTTTTTGTAATTTAGTCAATGGACCGCCCTAAAAGTTAGAAATTTAAATTCAAATCTTTTACAAATAAAAGAAAGCATAAATAAATTTTTTTCAATTACCTCAAGAACTTCCGCATAAGAACCATCATCTTGGATTTTTATTTTTGATCCTGGTTTATTCTTTGTTTTTTGAATTTCTACAGGTTTGATGCATTCCTATAGGAATACAATGTAAATAGAATGCAGAGTTCGAATTTCGCGCTAATAGATGTATAGTAATAACGTGACTTTTTCATTTTCTAACCTGTGAAGGAGTGATAAAATCATCCAAATTTGTTAACTGCAAAGCTCCACTGAATCGCGATGCCATAATTTGTCAGCAAAATCTACAATTCTGTTTCTTTTAGTTTAAAATCTTACAATAAAGTTATTCACATTTACAGTTAGTAGATAACAATGTAAAATTACAATTGCACATGATTGTCTAATCCACTTTGTTACGATATATTATAAAAATAAACAATTATTTTATACCTATTTAGGTTTATTATTTCTAATCTTACACAGTGTACATAAAAATAATTCTGGAGTCAATTTTTTGTTAAAACTACGTTTGTTTATTTCGGAGCACAGTTTTTCGTTAGATCACTTTATCAGGAATGAAAATATTGAAACGCGGAACTTTATTATTATATATATACGTATGCGTAGCCTACATGTTTTAAAGTTGGTATATAGGATTAGAAGTCAGAAACTCAGAACTCAGAAGTACCGCGAGAGAGTCGCACACCTTGTAGAGCATGTATTCCTTTTCTTACATTGTAGACAGTAGCACAGTATAGTCTGATTATAATTAACACGTGTGATGTGAGTGTGTATGAATTTCAATTAAAGGTTATGTAGGCAGCTGTCAACAATGTCACATATCTATTGTTACGAGAGATGACATTTTCATTAATTTGATATTGATTATTTATGAAGTTAATTTATTTTAAGATTATTTTATAATTTTTCAAAATGCCGGTTATTTGTAATGTTGACAATTGTGGCAAACAAGCTGTTTTAAAAGTAAGTTAAAATTTATTTTAACAAATTGTACTTAACTTTAAATAGTGAATTTTCATTACTTTATGCATTTTTTATCTTTAGAGGCCAAAGACTGGAGATCCTATGTGTAAAGAATGTTTTTACTTTGCCTTTGAAACAGAAATACATGTTACAATAATAAAAGGAGAATTATTTAAGAAGGGAGACAAAGTTGCAATTGGTGCTTCTGGAGGAAAAGACTCCACAGTACTGGCTTATGTACTGAAACTCTTAAATGAGCGTTATGATTATGGACTAGATTTATATCTTTTATCTATTGATGAAGGCATTACTGGATATAGGGATGACAGTCTTGAAACTGTTAAACAGAATAGGGATGATTATCAGTTGCCTTTGAAAGTTTTATCATACAAGGATTTGTATGGCTGGACTATGGATGAGATTGTTGCTCAAATTGGTCGTAAAAATAATTGTACTTTTTGCGGTGTATTTCGAAGGCAAGCCCTAGATAGAGGTGCTGCACTTATAGGAGCAGATATGATTGTTACTGGCCACAACGCTGATGATATTGCTGAAACTATCATAATGAATGTTTTAAGGGGTGATCTAGCAAGACTGACAAGATGTACCCATATTATTACAGTTAGTATTGTAAAAAGTTTGTAATACTTTATGAATAAACAAAACTTAATAAGTAATTTTTATAGGAAGGGGAAGGTACTATTCCTCGATGCAAACCCTTAAAGTATGCATATGAAAAGGAAATTGTCATGTATGCGCATTATAAAGAACTGGTCTATTTTTCAACAGAATGTTCATATTCACCTAATGCATATAGAGGACACACTAGAGAATACATTAAAGAAGTTGAAAGAGTTAGACCATCATGTATACTCGATATTATTCATTCAGGTAAATAATTTTCTAGATTTTATAAAAATGTATATCATGGTTTCCCATCTATTCTTACTAACATATATTTTTTAGGTGAAACAATAAAAGTAAAAGACACAGTGAAATTTCCTGCAAGGCGAAAGTGCACTCGTTGTGGGTTTGTTGCAAGTCAAGAAATATGTAAAGCATGTGTTTTACTTGAAGGTTTAAACACAGGTATGCCAAAATTAGGCATTGGAAAATCTAATAAAGCTAAAAGGATGATGGGTCTTACAGTTCTCGATGGATCAGAAAATAAAAGTAAAAAAAAACCTTCTGATGGAAGTAAAAGAAAAGTTAAAAGAGAAAATAAAAAAAAAGCTAGAACTTGTGGTGGAAATTGTTCTTCAAACTGTGGATCAAATGTTCCTGAATCTACATTACAGGATGTAGATATAGGAGACTCATTTCTCTCAATGTCAGAAGCAAATCTATTTGATGAAGAATCAGCTTGTGGACAAGCAATGGACAGTTCTGTACCATCTTCATCAAAAGCAGTTGTTCATGAATCCGATGATGATAGTAGTGACCATGAACCACCAATTCAAATTAAAGAAAAGAAAGAAATGGTAGTTTGTAAGTGTCCTTCAAGATTAAGGCCCAATGTTAATCGAAGTAATCGTAGCAATCCTAGTACCATTGAATCAAATGATGCAGAAGATGATTCAGGCTCCAGTTCAGACGAAGGATTCAATATAAGCCTATTCAAGTATCTACTAACAAGGAATGATCCAAAACCAGCATTACCAACAGAGGAAGAACTAAAAAATCTAATAGCCGAATCAAAAGAGAATTCGGATGATAATGTAAATAAAAAACCACCATCTTCATCTATAGCAAAAAAATCTGAAGGTTTAGAATCACAATTAAAAAATTTCTCTGATGTAGAAAAAACTCAATCATCATCATCCACAGTGGAACATTGTGATGACATTGCTATAAAACAATTATCTTTGTTAACAGTGAAAGAATCTGAACATCAGGAATCACAATTAGCAGATCATTCAAATGATGCAAACCAGGTATCAGATCAACCAATTGTGATTAAAGCAAATGCTAAAAAGGTAAAACCTTCCTTAATGTTACCAGAAATGATGTATAAAGCTACAAATAATTTAGATTTTTAAAACAAAAGTTTATAAACAAGAAATAAATAATATGTTATATTTTTCAAAACATTAGGCTCTTTCCACGTTTTTATTTTTTTCTTATTTTCATCCAAATCACAAAAATATTCCTTAAACTTTATAAAATCAAAAAATTTCTTTAATTTTCAAGCAATATAGGCAGCATTCCTTTGTCTAATAAACTTTCGACAAATTGGGCAGTCTCTTGCAATGTCAATAGAACAGTCTTCGCATAAGCAAACGTGACCACATGGTAATAGAATAATTTCACGAGGGTTTGTGCGGCATACGACACATAATTGATCATCACGAAGATCCTTGTCCCGCACTCTTTGTCTTCTTTCTTTCCGAGATTCTTCTAAAGTATTGCGTAATTCATTAGCCAATCTTTGTTCTTCTTTGTCTTTTAAATAACGTCTTACTACCATACCACCAATAAATAATCCAATTGCACCAAACATTAAACATAACCATCTACAATTAAACACAATAGTAAAAGTAACACATTTAAAACACTATTTATAATATATTATTATAATATGAATAACAATAACTCTATATTATACCTATAAATTTTTTTTCGATCATCCAGTTTTCGAAGGAGTGAACTTAGGGACATGGTTGTAAGGTAATATGGTGTACCATTTATTGGTGGCTGTAGAACTAAAGAATCTGGTTTCGATTGTGATTTTGATAATTCACCAATTCCAGTTATAATTGATCCTTCTCTTAACATTTCCTCCGTAGATTGTAGACCTCTTTGTCTGTGTCCTAATCAAACATATTTCTTTAACATTTGAATTCAAGTACTAATAATATTTAAGATTTTTACCAGTAAAAAATCCCCATAAATAATCAACAAAAGTTGGAGCACTTGGTTCAAAGAAATCAGAAATGGTTTCCATATCCAAGATTTCAGCTGCCATTGCATCAACTACTTCTATTTGATGGTGCCCCTTATTTAGAACAAATGGAACAGAATTAAAAACTTCTTGCATCGTATGTTCTTGATCAGACCTGCAAACCATTTTCTAATAATCATACTTAAACACTATAAATAGATTCGTTTCTATATGTATAAATATATTTAATATCTATGAACCCTTAATTAACGTACCAGTAACCAGACGTTGTTCTAACAACGACATGTTCTTTTACACTGAGTTTTTGGATGACCCCAGTGATATCCTTATTGTTAATACTACGTATCGGTTCACCAATTGGTTTAACCGCTCCTCTGATTGCAACATAATCAATTTTATTTTCTGAACTTCTTAATAGAAGATCATTTAGACTATCACTGACTTCATGAAATTCAGCATCCTATAAACACATTTGTAATTTGCATTTAAATCTTTCTGCTCTACAATACAAATTCATAAAATGATAATACTTACTTTGACAGCGGTTATTGAATTTTTGCAATAAAAATATTGCTTCAAACATATTCCAAATATTATACTATCAATGCCCAAGGCAATAAATTCACCAAGATAATCCATGTTTAGGTTAAGATTTTGAATACTGATTTACCACTAATTTCCATTTTGTCACGGTCGAAATTTCACTGTAAATTTGTACATCTTAACCTTAGCCTCTTTATCTTTTACCGTCTATGTTATGACTTTTAAATTTACTATTTTAACACATTTTAGTAACTGTGTTAGTGCTACTTATATGGTATTTTTGGATCAAGTAATAGTCTCGCGAAATTTAATTTGATGCTCGTGTTTGCCGTGTAATACCGTACCGACTCAGATGATATAGAGCTTACTTCACTAAAATCACACGACGATCAAAATCAAATTCACTTTTCTTTTCTAAAGCTTCTGTAATTTTATGTTAGAATGCGCTGCAGCTATGTACTATATCTCAAGTTGGCAATGTAGCTTTCTGCATAAAACAGGATATTTAATATTATTGATTGCCAACTGCCAAATTCAAATAAATTGATTATTTCACAATCGTATGAAAATTCCTGATATCTGTACCTTAATTTTACAGATTTTAAAAATGTGTCTGTGTCAATCTGTGCCAAGGGTATAACATTTTGCCGACTTGGCACAGCTATGACTTAGTTTGGTACAAACTGGCAGACCTTGTAACAACTTGGCCCAGTGTAGTGCAGGCTGTGAATAGTTAGGCACAAACACACAAAACAGGCGCATATTGCCCCAAACTGGCTTACATGAAAAGATAGTCTGTAATTATAATCTGTAATGTAAAAAAAATTATAAAAAATAGATAGCTAATTATTTTTGGGATAAATGAAAAGCCGTTTATGCATATGTATGTTTATAAAACTATATTTTATTTTTTTCATGTCAACATCTTTATACGTATTAATATTGATACTTGCACTCGCATATATATACGTTTAAAAAGTACCTATAATATAAAAGGTATATTATATTATAACATTTTTTATATTAATTTAATTAGCCCAACCCACCACTGCACAAGACTATAAATTAAGATTTACAGAAAACTACACATACAAAATTAAATAGTCCCGTGTGTGCCAATGTGAAGCCATGAAATATAGCGTCTATTCAAATCTGTGCGCAACGAAAGTAAAGAGGCTCTATGGAAAGAAATATGATCGCCGCTTCTAATCAAGCACATAGCTTACATAGTACTTCTGTAAGATTTGTAATCCGTTTCTTAGCTCCTGCGAAAAGTTAAGCAGAATCATCAATCGCTAATGCAGAAAAATAGATAACGAGATAAATAGAAACTAATTTTCTTCTTAATAATCAGTAATTACACCTGGATTATGTCGAAAAAGGTAAGCTACTTTCGAAAAAAGCAAGCTTGATACTCATAAAAGAAAGAGATTTCAATATAGCATTTTTAATCTTTTATATGTATAACAAAAAAGGTACAATAAATTGATTAATTTTCAAAAACATAAGTTCGTAAATGATTTTAAACATTTTTTAAGTCTTCCATATCCAAGGAACTCGCTATGGTTTTGCAGACAGGACAAGATGGGTTGTAAAAGCCCATAATATCGCTTACAATTTTCTGAAATTTTTTTAATTGATTCTGTTTCTTTATCTCAGTTTGGTATTTCACGAGCATCCTGGGAAAGTATATATGCAGTTCCTCACTCAAAACTGGATCTAACTTATTAATAGCTGTCACCAAATGTTCATTTTTTGTAAACGCACACATCTGTTCCTTACTCGCAAACGTAATATCTAATATGGAAAAATGGTTGTATACCATTTAGCACTTCATCTTTTTAATTTTATGCTTGCAATCTTCGTAGTATTTTCCGAAGACTGGGTCCCTTTTGAACAGTTTTAGCAGTTTTGCTATGTGTGCGATTAATGGCCATTCGACAATTTCTATCGATTGCCCTTGTGTAATGTATAAGTATGAACGCTGCCTAGCCTCCAGAAACAGCGAGATCGGACTTTCTCCATCGTCATCCTCACACCAGATGTCTGCGCCCCTGTCCAAAAGAATATTGCATATGTCAGGGCCAATTTTGCCTCCATAATATTTCGCTACAATGTGTAATGCTGTTCTGCCCCTCTTGTTTTTAAGATTTACATCCACACCCTTATCGAGTACGAAATGGATGACTTCTCTATTTGGATTCTTCACTGCATAGTGCAAAGCACTATTGTCTTTCCTATTTTTTGCTATGAAATCAGCTCCATAGTCGGATAAAAGTTTGATGATTTTAAGACCACATCTCTTAACAGCCATTAGCAACGGTGTTACTCCAGTAGGACTGCGAGCGTTGACGTTCATCCCCTTTTTCGAAAGGGTTTTCACGATATCTTAGGTGCCTGTTGAATTCACCCAAACTGCCCCATGTAGATTAGTAGAAATTGTAAATCCCGAGTCAAGAAATGGATCAGCACCAGCTTTCAGCAACATCTGCACGAGGATTACATTCCCGTAGACTATAGCAGTTGTCAAAGGAGTACCAATACATGTAGACTGATTGATGTTTGTTGTTCGTTCTACGACCGCTGATATAGTCGAAGGATCGTTGAGAAATCCAATAAAGTTCATCGGTGATGTGCCATCTCTGTTCTGAAAATCCACGTCGGCGCCCTGGCATAGAAGAAGCTTGAATAGTTTTTCGATCCACCTCAGTGCCATGCTGCAGAAGAGTCTCTACGACGTCTATAAATCTGTTTTATTGTTATAGTTCATATTGTTATAGAAAAATGCGGGCGCTTGTGAGTTCTCTCCTTTCCGAAATGAATTCTGACTTGTCCCCGTTTTCAACCTAACTCTGGATTGTCTCCTTTTCGAACTGGATTGTGAGTTGTCGTCTTTTCATATGGTTGCCTCAGTGGAAAAATAGCCTTTTTCAACTTTTTTGGGAGAAAATTAAAAGTGGTAAAAAGGGGATTCCAACGAGATTGGAATAACATACACTGTTTAGTTAAAAAAAAGTTTCTTTAAAAAATCGTTTTAACCTTCTATTTGAAAGTTAAGGTAAAACGCTGGATTGAAAAACATGTCTTACCATATTCACCTGTTTCTACTGTAGTATATATTAAGCAAGGAAGAGACACAATCAACTCGGTCTTTTAATAAGTCATGGAATTCAGCAGCACTTTTATTGTAAAATAATCAAAAGCCTAAAATAAAATAATGCAATTGTTGAGTTCATAATTTTTTTATTAGAACATAGATTGTTTCATTTACAGCAACTAAAAAAATATATAGCAATATGTCAATGCAGTTGTATCGGTAGAACAAAGTGTTGAAAGTGTGTAAATCAAAACGCCAGAGCTGTTAAAACAAAACTGACAAAAAACTAAAGGATTATGCACAAAAATATTATACATTTATATACATAGTTTTCCGTCTTTCAACAGTCGCGTACTTGAGTTATAGAGAGTAGCCGCGTCGTTGAAGTCGCAGAGTAAAGCGATATTAATAAAAGTAGACGCACATTATATAGAAAAGAAGGAGAGCACGAGCTGAGACTCGCGAAGTAGTATAGCGCGCTTGGAGCTCGGCCGTGCCTCGAAATTTCCTGCGCTTCGATTCGCTCGCTTACCGGCGCTTGCGATTTATCGCCGCAACGCGCGCATATACACGTACATAAAACGCGCGACATGTATATACCTATATGCGTAAAATGAGCACACATATGCAGTGCAGCGGCGACCTTCGCATGGGAACGGCCCATTCAACAATAGGCACTGCATGACGAATATAATCGCGATCGGTGCATGTAATGGCTTATGTAGTTTTTCCTCGTGTCGTAATAAGATGGCTGCGCGAATCCACATCTCTCTATATATCCTTGCAACTGTATATACGTATACTTTCGCAGCGCCTTTTTTCGAGAGACGTGCGTACTCTCACGTACACGCATTTCTCACTATATATATATATAGAGAGAGACAGTTCACCGCAAAAGCGATATTACGAGTCCACGCAACCATACTTTATTATTACACCTTGATGGAGATTGACTTTTCAAAATTACATCATAATCAGACATATTTTTTTATCGACTATCCGCGACGGACAATGATTTTCCGATGCGCGCGGCAAAGCGCGAAGAAATTACCGACGATGACTAAATCGATTAGATCGAAAAATTGTGCACGGTAATTCATTACCGGCCAACTACTATGATTGCACTTATATAGCGCGTATTATATACAGTTGCTCGTAACTGCGAAATGACACAATAAATTCGAAACTATATACTGTTTCGTTACAAGTTCGAGATTGAGTTAGCGCTCGCAGTACGTGTGTGCGTGTATAATGTGTGTGTTCACGTGTAGCACTGGCACAAACTGCACTTTATCAGGCTTATAGTAAAGATATAGTTATAGCTACTATCTGATGAAAGTATAATATGAACTAAGCAAGATTTAACCTTCGCATATGTCATAGCAGATACATAAACTGCGGCTGCCAAACAATTAGCGCTACCAACCAACCATTTCTATTTTCATTGTCGAAACACAGTTCGTTATTAAAAATACATTATAAATTATACTAATATTAGAACTTTTCGTATCCACCGAATACGCAAGTCTGTAGTAATGTTGATTATCACCATCAGCGGAGAGATCGGGAAAAGTTTAAATTTCTTCGGTCGACTAACTTCTCGCTTACACCGGAAACACCATTCTCCTATAATTGGACAGAACGCGTTGTTTCTTTTTTAGCGGATTTCATGGGCGTGGAAAGTAATAAAAAAAAAGGAGCCTTCGTGCATAATAACGGTGGGCGTTGTGTTTATCCCGGGGACCGCGCAACTATACACACGAAGGCCCCGAGACTCACACAAATCAAGCCCAGGGAAAGAACAAGAATGGGAGAGAAAAGAAAAACGATCACACGCGACGAAAGGAGGGGTGGAGGTAGGCAGGAGACGAAGGCGTTAATGAAAGAGGATATACGAGCGAGAGAATGGGGAGGGAGGGATATATGCGCTATTTGCTTTTGAAAAACTGGTTTTCAGCGCGAGCGCGCACGAGAAGCTGGGTGTATATAGCCCGTCGGCGAAACCTGTGCTACGACGACGACGACGACGGCGACGAGGACGAGGAGGAGGCGCTCAAACGAAGGTCCGCGCGACACGTTTATACACCGGTGTATATACGTCCACTCTTCGCGTGTGCGCATGTTTGCTAGACTTTTACGATTTTTCGTTTACGACGCTGTATAGCCCCGCGACCGAGCGACTGGATCCTCGCGCTTGTGTTTGTTGTGCGTGTGTGTGTGTCCTCTATCTTGGACGGACGAGAGAAAAGCGTCGAGTGCGTATTATGTACTTGCAGGCTTTTGTGCTCGATAAGAGTTTCAATCAAAATAATTATTCTGATTTTTCAATGTGTTAATTGCGCTTTTCTTTTCATTATGTATTAATTTTGTTGGTAAAGATATTTACAAATCAAAGCTGTAAGCTTTCTTTTTCTGTAGGTGAAATAAACTAGTTTTGGCTATTTTTAAAATGATATTAAAAGTTCGTTTTATACTTAAAAATATAAAATATAAAATTGATGAACTTATAATTTTTTTGTGAACGCGGAAAATTTGATATCTCGATGCTAATACAAAGTCTGCTTATCTCATAGGAGTCGAGAAAAACATTTTGTAGTATATCAGTACTTATTATAAATAAACAAATAAAATATGTAGATGTCAAGATGTAAGAAAATTGCTGCAGATTTCGCTGTTAGAACTTATTTTAGAAAATTTAAATCATTTTTATAATATGAGATTTCCAGGTAGAATATTGACAAGTTTGAGTGGTTCTATGTATCCTGAATTATATTGTTCACTTTTGAACTAGCTTTCAGTTCACTTTCGAATTAGCATTGTGTCGAGTAAGGTAGGTAGAACCGAGAAATAGAGATTTCTTTTTATTTGTATCCAGATAATGTAAAGATTGAAGCTATTGCAGGCTACCATGCCGTAGTCCGAATTTCTGACGCCCACAATTAATATATTTTATATAGTAGAGGTAAACTTGTTACCTGTACACAGGCTGAATTGTTCGTGCATACTTGGAAATCACGCATACAAATAACTTAATATTAAAATTAAAATTAAAACTAAAATTAAACTTTAATAATTTGTTTCTCTATGTAAATTAAAAAATTAAACTTTTAATCTTTGTGTTCCAAATTTTTTTTATCTTTATAAAACTTAATTTTTTTATCTCTTTTATTACACACTTCTTACTGCATTTTTTAATTTAAAGTTAATTGTATTTTTGTATTCCATATTTTTGAGATCGTTCGGAATGTTTTTATTACAGTCAGCTTTGTAAGTTTTCAGAAACAAAAACGGTTACTTAGATGATGGTGAAAATTTAATATATGTAAAAAATCTAATTAAAAACTGGCTATAAACTTCTTAACATTTCTACCAGGGATTCTTAAATTATTAACATAAAAAAATCGTAAACGAATAACTTACATTGTATTATTTATACTGTCTATATAATTAAAATTTTATTATTTTCTTTCTAATACTTTTGACATTGGTGAAATAGACTCGATCAATCCATAGCAACCTTTTTCTATTATATTCCATTGACATTCGAGTTTGAAAATCATTATTTCAGTCAGCACTGTATTACTATTATACGGAAATCGCGCAGACAATTAGTTTAGCGAAGAGCGATAAATCTTGACGTGTGGCGACCGATTAAATGCAGAGATTATAATGAGTAAGTTTTATGTATATTTGATTTTCAGGAAAGAAACAGCTCTTTAGTGACACAATAATTTATAGTACCGATAACGAGAACAACAATCGCGTTTTACTATATAATTAAAAAACGTATATGTTATACGTTTTCTTATATTAATCTAAGAGAAATTAATTATTCTACTATAAAAGGACATTTTTCAGTTCAAAGTTTTCAAAAGTATATGTATGTAATACATATTTTAAGTCCGTTGGATTGTTTCATTTATTGCGAGCGATACCAAGAATTCTCAAATTATTTTGCTACTTGAGATTTTTCGAAAACCTAACTTATACGAATAACAGTTTGAAATATTTTTTAAAGCTACTTTTTGCGCTTATCTCCCCAGACCGTCAATTTACAGCTATTACATATAAATCCCCGGGAAAAAGGCAAACTCTGCATATCTACCATGGCTCGATATTCATAGGCAAAAGATCGTCCAAGAGCTCATGCCATCTATTATATACTGCATGTACACTCGAATGCTTTATACTCAACGCGCACATCATTTTTCCCCTCAATGGCCCGAGACTTTTTTCCGCACGCATAAGCGAGAGAGAGAGAGAGAGAGAGAGAGAGAGAGAGCGCGAGAGAAAGAACTGTATGCAGATGAATCGCCGCGGTCGTATAATAGCGCAACTGCGAGCGCGGCCAGACCTTATCTCGCGTGACAGTGCCAAGGATTTGCCGTTATGAGACTTCTTCGGTTCTCTCTCTCTCTGTCTGTCTGTCTGTGCGATGCCTAGCCGAGCATTTCTTATGCAACTGGTCGCTCACTTGGCAGGCGAAACACAAACATCGCGAGAGGCGAGGTAGTCGAGCGAGCCGCGACCGCAAGCCGTAAAAGTGTGGGCGATCTCAGCTCTCGGGGTGTATAGCGCTTAAATTATGGCTAAATTGGACGGATTTTTGATTTATGGGTTTCGCGGATTACGTCGAGCGCCGCTGCTGCCTGCGACGATGGAGATATAGCCGCCGAGCGCCGCGTCGCGCGTTTTCCTATACCGCCGAGTGGCTGTTATTACATTCTCGAAATGGGTTACGTTAAATTTTTTACTACCCTTATACTTCGTGGACAATCGCTGATGTGTGTGTGTATGTGTGCTCCAAATAAACTCCAGATTTTGACTCGATATTTTGGGATTAGTGTTGCACTAGTGCATAATTGTTGGAGTATTTTGTATGTGGTTCGAATTCTGGGTAAATATAATAATAATATGCAAGTTTTTATTGTTTAGATCTAAATTTGTTTGTTGATTGACAGGAAATGAAATTCATATAAATTTGGATATTCTCTTTTATGATTTTGAAATATTATTTCCGATTGAGGTTCATTGAACTTTCAGTACATAGGATATACACAAGTTCCACGGTAAGTGGAAGACTTTAGGTAAAATTTTATTGTAATACGGGTACATCTAGTTTTTATGATTAGTGAATTAACGTGTCTTAAACCTATAGTACTCGAAACTATACTTATATACATTTTCAGCTAATCTTCTTTAAAGTATCTGTATTTAAGTAGCTTTTAAATGCTATAATTTCCTTCCATAACGACTTCATTTGGCTC
This sequence comes from Megastigmus dorsalis, assembly GCA_900490025.1. NCBI lineage: Eukaryota > Metazoa > Arthropoda > Insecta > Hymenoptera > Megastigmidae > Megastigmus > Megastigmus dorsalis. The sequence goes on along the minus strand of UELU01120188.1, from coordinate 54,091 downwards.
GTTTAAAAAATTAAAAAACCAACATAATTTATATTTCCGTGACAAATAAATTCCTCCTTTTTATTCACATTTCGTATATTATTATAATGCTATATAATAATTAAGCGAAACATTTTTTTCCGAGTAAAGCTTCGTACTTGTATCCCGAAATTTCTCGCGTGTTATAATTTCGTCTTTCATATTCGTATGCAAATATTTCAAATAATTAAAATGTTATATAAATTAACCGAGAAATTTTATTCAGCGAAAAGCTTCATACTCTATTGTATCCCGGAATATCCCGTTTCTTACTATTTTTGCCTTTCATATCGTATAAAATAATAAACATAAAGAAAAATATCCGTTTATCTTGCAATTTTAGGAAACGGTTCTTCCAGTGAACGAACAACCATCACATACAAAACTTACACACAAATAGATATCGATCTATACGTACACGTATACACTTATCGCGTCTGTCCGCTAAAATAAGGATCAGAATAATTTACAATCCGCGCACGCTATCTAGTTACGAGCGAGCACTCGTGTGTAATGCTCGAGATTTAATGCGTCGAACAACCGAATGAGAAAAAATATTTTCCTAAACGGCCCTTTGTACTCTGAATGTGTAACAAAAAAATGGTCGAAGTGAGCAGTCTCCCTTTAACTGCAGTAAAGCTATTTTATATATATATATATAGGATATACCGCGAGAGCTGGCCTGTTATATACACGTGGGGGCATATGTATACGCTCGAGAGTTTTATATACGCGCGCGCGCTCTATTAATCGACCGACGAGATTTACGTGACCGATATTCGAAGCGTGATACGCGCGACAGGTCGGATGACGATATCTACCGTTGAGAATCTCACCGTGCGAATATATATATATATATATATATATATTGGTAGATGTGTACTCGGATTTCGGTCGCTGTATGTACACGCTATATAGTCCGAATAAAAGTTTTCGGAATTTCCAATTTTTCACGATGCTTGGCTAAAGCTTTATTTAGCCTTTGATCCCCGTCGATCTTAATCGCCACATCTCAGATTGCCTTTTGATATGCATTGCCCAGGGGGCAGGATATAAAAAACGTCTACATTCTATGGACTGTGCGATTTTCTTTAAATTTTGGTTCTTTACATCTCTAGTTTTCTCATTCAGCAAGTATATATAAATATATATATTGATTTTACAGTCACAGCTTAAGTTTTAAGCTCGCAAATTGACTTTCGCCGTGTTCAATTAAATTTCATATCGATTTGAAAAGAGTTCAATTTTATTCTTCGCTCGTATTGGAAGTTGATAAAACTGATAATAATATTATTGGCTGGTGAGACAGTCGAGGTCGAAGGATTAAATATTAAATGAAAAAAGTCCCGACAGTGACGATTACCGTTTTATAAGTGGAATAATTTATTTGGGGCATAGTCGGTCGTACACCTCGAGCGGCAAAGATAAATCTGGCCGCGAGAATATGGAATTGCAATTATACTGATTCAGGTCCTTCAACTCGATCGCGAACAATCCTAAAAGGAGACTTTTGTTTTCAAACAGACTATCATAAATTTATTAGACAAAACTCGAACCAAAGAAATTACCTATGCCGTGTCTCGTGAGTAAACCGTGCGCGCGCGGCGCAATATAGATTCAAAACATTTCTTTAAAAGTAGAAAACAAAGCGATTTATCTTTGTACATACTATTAATGCGCAGTAGGTGAGAAGCAGATAGTGCATATGGCGTAACGAGAGAAAAATCATCGAGAGTGAGAGCCTCGACCGCTGCATACACACACACACACACACACATTGATTGCACAGCGCACGACGCATTTTCCAAGCTCAGTGCGTTGCGCAGGAAATTATAATTATTGCTAATATAAACACAAAGTATTTTATGTCGCGTCGTCCGATTAAGTCTTCAAAGATAAACATGATCGATATTATATTCAATTCCTTTGACGAGTTGTAAAACCAAAGACGCGCCACACCGCGAGGGTTTATTGTCTTTGAATTTCCCAATATATCAATCGTCGCCATGTGCACGACGACGCCAGCCAGTCGCGCACACGCTTTTAGGAATCAGATTTTACCGACTGCCAGTTGCGTCTCTCTCTCTCTCTCTCTCTCTCTCTCTCTCTCTGTATGTCTATGTAGTCGACGATTGGATTTCGATAACGAATTCATTGAATCGATAAGTTAGCCGTTTTCATATTGATTATATGTACAAGCGTTGAAATTGGCTTCGCTTCCAGACCATAAGCTTCTTTCGGTATACCTTATACAGATGGACTTTCCTCGAAAATCTCGTTTGGCTATTTGGACACTAGAAAAAACAGATATTATCAAATGCAGGCGGTGATACTTGGTAATATTCGCATTTGATTGATATGACAGGAATTTAAAGCGCTTCCATTATGTAGAAATTGAATTTTGCTTATTTATTGGGGTGGCGATAGGCATACAAATACTCGAGATCTGATTAATCTGTTATTTTTAATGATTTCATTTGATTATCCTGCAGTCGATTAAATAATTTAGATGAATATTCAATCCGCTGGAAAAGCAGGTTTAAATACTATCGTTTCGAGTCAATGAACTTTCCTTTCATCGGTAACAAAAAAGAAAAAACTTTTTTCTATCTCGCGTTCAACGCAGCCTATATATATTGATTTCGAGAATTCGAGTTGTTATTTGACATAAGTGAGATGCTATTTAAGTTTTGCCTCCTTCATATTTCAATAATTTCTCTCTTCTCCTCCTCTCCTCGCTTCTCTCACGAACGTTCAAAATCTTATTAGTATTCAAGTTTAATGTAATAATCAAGCAATTTCGAAACGAAGGCTCAAAGTGATTATCCGACTACTGCACTGTTACAGTCTATAGTCGTTTTAAACCTGGTTACTTGCATTACAATTAATTACCGTCCTATTATGTAGTTTTAATATATTATATACACTACAGACAGTATTTTTGACTTACTTTATCATCTCGTATAAATAAAGTATCGAATGTCACTATATAAATTTTATTGTTCGACTCGAATGATTATATACGAGACAGTTTATGCGTTTAGCTCTAACGCTTATTACTGCTTTCTCAATACGTATAGCAGAATTTATTAAAAAATTAACGCTCGTATGGGTATAAATCAATGGTTTAGTCACTTAACGTTGGAATAATGAAACTTTACACGATCCTGAATCACGCACTTCCTTTCCGATACGTGGAAGAGAATCATAAAATACGATAGTGTCATAAAGAAAGTGCAATCTCTTTCTTGCCTGATGCATCCTATATGCGTCATACTAATTAGCTTATAGACAAGACAGAAATGAGATATCTTTAGAATGCTGCAATATAAAAATTCATGGCAAAAGTTCACTGTTCTTCCGATTTTCCTCAAAACATTGTAGAAAGGATTATTTATTATCCTCTCAAGTATATCGATATATAATATTTATGAATAACGCTTTTCCAATAGCAGTTTTAGTATAACTTACCTATAGGAGGAATTGATATAATATGCATAGTGAAACAAGGATCCTGCTGAGTAATACTAGAAGCGCAATATATCTTGTTTTAATAAGGATTATTTATATATTGAAATGAGTTCATCGTGTAACACGTCAATTAAAAACCGTTAATATAATATTGCTTGTATACTAATTGGCCATTGTCAATTAGAAAGCAGTCAACAATTCATTGTCAGGTATATATAGTTTTCTCAAAATTAATTAATCGTTCCAATAACATCCATAAATCTTACCATCTTACCTTACCCTTCGAACATCGAACGTATTCATCCCAACAGAGTCGTCCCATGTTTATTTCGCAGCGAGCATCTCTCAATCGTTGCAAGCGCCAAAGCCAAAGCCAACAAATGCACGCGATACTACGTTAGATAGAACAGCGGATAAAACGAAAGGCTGAAAGGGCGCGGGAAGGGAGAACGGCCCACACCGTAATCCCGGTATAGGTGCGCGCGACACCTGCAAAAGTAGTCCGGCTCAGCTGCACACGCTCCGAGCGCCTCGTACCGCCAAAATCTAAGAAGGGCATTGTTTGCAAAAGGAGCGCGCGCGGTTATGCCCGTATAGAGCTGGCGCGCCGCTATTGTCTCGGCTCGCAGACAGTCGCTCTCCCCCGGCGTAACTAAATGCGCAACGGATATATTCGCTCACGCGCATCCTTTTATATATATACGCAAGTGTATACAAAACGCGCGATGCATCCGCACAAAAATATATATATGCGGAGATGTCGGTGTGTATACATCCATATATTCATGCGGGACGAGCTTGTGTTTCACGCGCATATATAGGATACGTGCAGGCATTCAGGATATGCCGCTGACGCTGCGAAACGAGGCGCAACAATGCCGACTTTATACGCATCTCCGCGTTTAATCGGGCGCGTCGAGCTTGGACTATGTAGCGACGAAACAATTGCCATTTGTACATACTCGCGTGCTGTGCGTGTCCTTCTCTCGCAAAGGATATAACTCGCGGGTGCAGGGACAATTATATCAGTCTTGGATTCGAGCGCCTGTAGTCTGGCTCCGCGTGGAATATTGTATTTGTTTACGCGTAGATAAGAGTGCGATGCAGGTGAATCTATACAAATTGAATGATCGATACAGCGGCTATAAACAATGATTCAATGAGAAAAGCACTTTGGTATATCGCGGGACGTGCGGTGATTCTCGAAAAATAAGGTACGAAATATGTCTCTATTCGCTAGAGCGAAACCGTTGTATATTCAGTTAGGTATATATACATAGGCAGCGGACTGCAACGCAGGAACAAAGCCAATAACAGCTCACGCATAGCCGCGGCTATTACCGTGTTTTATAAACAATACTATTCTTAGATTTTGTACAATAATGCGTACGGCCGACTAACAGCACGTGCGTATATAATTTGAGCGAAATGCTGGGAGCTCTCGTGGTATAGAAGTGCAGCAGAAGGTTTTCGACTTGTTTGAAAGTTGTGTATAAGCTCGGCACTTGGGGGGTTTGCAATCGCTTTGAATGTTTCGAACAATCCACGATAACCTGTTGCAAAGTATAAACGATACGATTCTAATACTTGAATTATTAGTTATATTTTTATTGGAATTATTAGTTTTATTAGGATTCTTTTAGTTTGCCTATAAGGTGAACATTTTTTTGACTCAAAGGCTTTTTGAACGCTGTCGATTAGATGGATCAAAGGTGGTAAAGAGAGGCTGTATTACACTTCAGGAACTTTCAGATCAAAGGATCAGTTATGATATTTTTTTTTTCGCTGAAGTATCTTAGTTTTCCAAGACTGTTCTGTAAAATTTCAAGTTTTAATTGGTATACGAATATACACCACAAATAATACGGTTCTTATGCATTTTGTTCATTTTTTTTTCTTTGAACAAAAAGTATAATTATTTACTAAAATGTTAAAGTCTATTTGCTAATCAATATATAGCATAGATTATTCCTGTATTTATATGTGAATATTTTGTTCGAAAGCTATTTTTACGTCCAAAAACCGTGATTTCTAGATAATTCACTTAAAAAAGAATATTTAGTTCCGAAAAAATTAACAATGCTTAATGCGATCACCGCGTTAAACTAACTATGTTAAACTTGTCGGCTTATCCATGCATTTCTCGCATCATCATTTTTACACCCTTCATTTCGCGCGCAAATTTAGCACACTTTTATATACATATATAAGTGCATTAACAGACACACGTTAAATGTGTTACAATCAATTTTAGTGCAAGTGTGAATAACGCACGATAATTAGCCTGCATAATTTTAACAGGCTTGGATTTCCAGCATAATAGTAGAATTTATCATCCAAAATACTGTCAATAGTTAAAGAGAAATAATTAAAAAAAAAAAAAAAATAAGGAGGCTCGTTGAAGTAAGACAATGGCTTTTCCAGCAGATAGGTATCAACAATTAAAAGGACAATGCTTTGGCTTGTATAGAAAGTAGGATCCGCGCTCACTCTACAAATTTCCTCGCTCAAATTATGCGGGCACTTCTAATAGATAGCAATCTTGTACTGGCGCTGCTGCCGCTGCTGTTATTTAACATTTAATTTCCTAAAAGCTTATTAAAACGAAAAGCAATTTTTTTTCTTCCACTTAATTATTTTGTTTTCGACCTACATCCATTGGAATTTCGCCATAACGTCAGTGTTGTATATAGTTTGTCTCGAGAAAAAACACCACGCGATGAAAATCAATCGTTCCGCGCATTGACATAAAATTACAAAATAAACATTATGCAGTGTAATATTTGTGTAACAAAGACATCGTCGCTATCGAAAATTTGAAATCACCCTTCACCACCTCGAGGTCAAAAAGAAAATACGATCCATCGGCTCACTGGCAAAGGGACAACTCGCCGTATCCGATCGGACATATCCACAAGTCCAAGTATATACAACGTCTATCGGATTATAAAGTCACAAAGCGTCAGTCATGAAAATCTCAATGCCAACAGATTAAGCTTGAAAGAAAAAGGGAAGGGAAGGTAGTGGAGTCTCGGGGCAAAAATTAGCATATACAAGTCCATTATAATGCAACGCATCAAAAGAGAGCGCCGTGGCGTTAGACGCGCTAACCCCGAAACTGCATTAATTTTCATGCAAAGCCTCGAGAGGACAGACTTTCTCTCTCTCTCTCTCCTCTCTCCTCCTCTTTTCCCACTCAACATGTGGACGTGCGCGCATAACTATTAGTTATATATATACACGTGGACGTAGCGGGATACACGTGTGTGTGTGAGAGAGAGAGGAGACTCGAGCCCATAAAATCGTGCACTAGCTGTGTGTGTGGGTGTGAAAAACAGCTTCTCTCTCTTTCTCTCTCTCTCTCTCTCTCTCGTGACGACGTCCTCGTTCGGTCAAGTGCATTAGTTCGGTGGTGGTGGTGGCATAGACTCGCGATATAAGTATATATATATATATACGGCGTGCATCGTATGTATGTGTTATGCTCGGTACGTGGGATACGACGGGGGTGAGCTTCGCGTGCATCGTCATGATGTGCCGAGCTTCTCGGACTGGGATGTATAAGAGTATACGTCGGAGAAGTGTGCAACGAGGGATGGAATTATTACGCGCGGAAAAGTTTTATGCGGAATATATAACGTATTTAGAGGATTAGGATTACCGGATGTACGATGGACCGTGAATTTGGCTTGTGTTCCGAGCGCGAGGAGCTCTTACTTATGTACTCATTCTTGGGCTTTGATATTGTGATGTTATTCGAACATATAATTATAACGAATTCTTCAATTTAATGTGAACTTGGGATATGCAATGTGCAAGAGTATGTAGAAATATGTAGAATACGCGCGAACGAACTTTAGACTGCGGAATGTAACTGCACTAACTGTTTATTTTATTATTTGAAGTTCGTTTTTTTTTTTATCAAAACTACAAGCTCAACTTGAAGATTTTAATATCAAAGCTAGGTAGCTGAATCTTTATTTAACACGATGTCACTGTAAAATGGTGCGTTTACGGAAAATTTCATATTACTTTATATCCAGTCGCGATGTAAAGTTCATCAATCTTGATAGTATACTCTGAGGAAATAGCTACGTATTTTCATTACCTGATTTTAAATTAACAGGATGTAAGCTCCGTGATACTAAATCTCGCTTTATTAAAATATTTATGAAATACCATTCGATCTTGAAAATACAAGACGTAATATTAAGGTATTTTATTGATAGCCTGATATTTTCATAGATGATAGATAACTATAATTAAAAAAAAAACTTTTACATCATTTTATTTAGATTTGCATTTGAATTCATTTGATAATTACTACAATACTTTGTATTTGTGTATTTATTCCAAAAAATGGAATTTACCCGTTCTTTTGTTGTATAATAAAAGATGAAAAACGATCCTTAAGAACGAATAATATAGAGTACTTTTAATTAATGTGGCGACATTTCGGTGAAAAGTAAAAAGTGCTTTATTATTGGTTAGAATAAGGATCGCTTCCCATCCTTAACATACTATTCATCCGCGAACATTCTTCTCAATTTGTTCGATAAATTAGATAACGTATATTCAATGAATAAATTAAAATTAATCTGAACGAAAAAATATCAATCAAACTGCACTTCATCTTAAACTATTCATGCATCTCGGGCGAAAAAACTTCTCTTCAATATTTTCCCGAAAATCAAGAAAACAAAAGGACAAGACGCTGCGGTGTACACACATATATATATATAGTATATAAGAATCGAAGTCGATAAAAAGTGCACGCGAGAGATATAGAGGAAGAAAAGAAAGAGGCAAACAGGGCGAAACCGCGCGTATCAGATGGAACCAGCTGCTAGAATGTCAAAGCTCGCTCGGGGAACAAGAGAGAGAGAGAGAGAGGCCGCGCGCGCGCGCTCGCGACTCGTGCACAAAGCGCAAGAAAGCTCGAATAAAAGGAGGACAGAAAAAAAAAACGAAGCAGAAGAGGGAGGGTTTCGCGCGACTTGGTCGACGAAAAGGTGAGAAAGCTGCAAGGTCCGCAGGGGCTTTATACATATATACACAGCCCGGGTGGAAAATGTGCACCACCTGCAATATCTCTCGTCGCCTTTTCCCCGGTCGTCGCGCGACTGCTGCTGCACAAGGGCCGTCTCAGCTGGGAAAGAGACTCTCTCTCTCCTCCTTTATATATATCATATTTCGGTATACGCCGCGAAAAAGAGCGAGCGAGAGAGAGAGAGAGAGAGAGATCGATCGACTTTCTCTCGGGTTACGGGTATAAGAGTCGCGCGGACGGCACGTGCAATTTCGTCAATCGCGCGCGCAGCTCGGGCGAGAAAGATGCAGACTCCGCGAGGAGCGTCGCGCTAGACCCGATTCGATTTCGGAGCAACGAGACCGCACGCGATATACACTGCATTTCCGATATTTCCCTTTTAGCGTCTCGGCTGTACGCTTTATCGCATTAGGATGAAGGATGATCGGCTGTAGACGAAGGAATTAAGCGCGCGAGAGACAAGTTCTTTCCTCCGGTGCGAGTCTTTTTTCTTTATGCCTGTGTGTGTGTGTGTGATTCGCATCGATGGAGACCGACGATGAGCTCGGAGTGGTATTCGCGGGAGTGTGTAAAGCGTGAATCGGGGATAATATTCGATTCTGCGAATCTAGCGCTATTCACGATGCTCGCTGCGGAGATATTAACTGCGAATGATGTAACGCGCATAACGTGTGCAGTGATTTAGATTGCGATCAAAATTGATGCTCATCTTTTCTATCTGGGATATACTTTGTTTCTTCCATCAAAGAATATATTACGTGTTGCGCCGACTTATTGGTTCGACTTGAAATTTCCCAGTCTTCGAAATACGTCATTTGAGCAATTGATTTGACGCTTCGAAATTAATTATTCTAATTTAATATCCGTAAACGTAGGTTTATATTTTTGTATTTTGAATCGTCGTTTTCTCTATCGTCGGTATACTGAAATCAAACCAAACTAAATTAAAGCTACGAAATATCAACTATATAAGTATTTATCAATATCGATCAAGCTTGGGAATAATTTCGAAATTTCACCAAGTCTAGCAATTTCGGATTCACTCTTATTTTGTCCCTATAAATGTCTTTCACGTTCGATTATTATCAAATTCAGCCAAATACCGCCTTTATCATAGATTCGAATCAAGAAAACTTAATTGCGATGCCGCTTAAATCTTCTTTGTACACGCTATACGACAACGACTCGCGCGTGTTCGTACCTGCGCACACATATCCGGCTTGGCAACTCGCACTGCACAAAATGTTGCAAAGAAATCGTTCCCGATGATACGTGGCTCATTAACCGGCATTTATCTTGTCTCGCAGTGCGCGCAAAGCGGTGTATGTATACGCGTTGATACGCGCGCGACAGGAGGTACGAGCTCGAAAGGGGCTCGACCCAAAACTTTGGGATAAAAGCTCCATCCCGTGATATTCTCCTTTCGCCGCTCAACCATTTAGCCCCGGCAGCAGCTGTTTATACCCGTTATATCCCCAGCGGCGCAACCTATTATATGCACGATTCTATAGAGGCAGGGAATGATAAGACTGCAGAATGGATCCTTTCATTGGCTGAGAAATAGATGCTAGCGCATATGCTGCATAACAACTTAATCCTTTCGAGCATTTTCTTTCATTGTCCGATATTTCCGCTCCCCTAAATATCATATTATACGTTGTCAGCACATTGCAAACGATCGATTGACACATTCGCGATCACCTATATTCGCAAATCAAAACACTTATAGAAACAGCTCTGTAACACGCATAAGAGTAGACTAGTGTGTGCGCAAGTTAACAGAAAGTTTATCCCGCTCGAGCGATACAAGCGTTCGGGGCAAGAGAAAAAAAAAAGAAGGAAAGCTAAGTAGGCGGAAAAGGGATGATACAAGAGTAGATGAGAAAGGGAGAATATAATCTTGGGACTACGATCCATCCCTGCAGGCGCGGAAATTTCGTGTCAGGATATATGTATACACGGCTAAAAGGGACGAGTAGTCAGGGTGAGAGAGAGAGAGAGAGAGAGAGAGAGAAGGCTTGGGTTGGCGAATGCATCATGCGAAACGTGAGATGCTCGTTAGTCTCATTCTAGGTGGCTCGTTAAAGCCTCGTAGCGTCTAGGAGTGTGTCAAGTGTCACCATAAGTTATATCCCTCAGCTCGCCCTGTGCGCGCACTCACTTACTTTCCATCCACCTTAGTTCCCTACCCCCCCCCCCTGTCCGCCTTATATATACACACCCATCCGCAGGTCGTATATATTCTTCCTCCTTTCCTCGGCTGACTCCCTCCCTTGGCCTCCCTTGGCACACGTACATTATACGCACGGTGGCCGAGCGACGCAGAGGATACACATCGTGAGCCCGATGAAAAGTTTGCTAAAACGTATATTATATGTATGTGTAGACGAGGAGTCGCTCGGCAATTTGACGAGGGAGATGATATGTGCAGGTTGTAAGCTCCGATAGGTAAGACTGCACCTTAACTCTCGGTGTGCGTACATGTGTGCTTAAGAGGATTCTAAGCTATGTGTATATGTATGATGATGTTGTACTCCTATATAGGAATGATCGTTTTGCCCTAAAAGGACTTTCTTTTGATAGGGTGTATATATAGGTGGCATTTGTGGCCGAAAGAATGCCGTTTCGCCGCGCGAGTAATCGTATCGTTTTACTCTTTTTAGAAACAAAAAACAAAATAATATGGAATTCAGTTGAATAAATTCTTTTTTTTTTGCTTCGCGTCCCGACTGACAGTCGCGCGCGAATCGCGTCTCTTCTTTGTCCCGTCGATGAATTCCACGTGTTATTGTTGCCGCTTACACGTGCTGCAACGATCCATATAACGTGGTAAATGACTAAAGAAATAAGTATGTTATTCCACGAGCTATTTTATATTGGTTCTGGCAATGAGACAGGAATGCTAAATATCATTGTCTAGAAATAGAAGGAATCTCAATTGGATTCGTAATAAATCAAACGTTTTATTATTACTGTTGCAAAGTAAATATGGCCAGTTTACATCGAACTGATTTACTACTGATAATTTTGAGTAGTCCTGTTAGGTGATCCGATTACATACTGATAAGGGAAATATAAAAGGGATCCGGCAAGATGATTTTTATGAAACTTTAAGCTCGGGATTTAGAATTCAGTTGACTAACCTGTAGATGCAATATTTATAAGTAAAGTTGACGTTTCATTAATTACGCAAAATTTCATTAAAATAATGCTGTTCGTCATATTTCTGCATCTAGTGTAATTCAGATCAAATCCAATGCATTTTTCTTTCATTCCATTTTCCATGAGTATAATACCTATAGCAAGTGGTCACTTCAATGACTGAAACATAAAAAATTGTCTTTGGCAGATAGCTGCGGTATTAATGCGTTATGCGCGGCGATTTTGTTCCCTACAGTAATTCACGAAAGGACAAACATCGCATAAACTGTAGAAAATATGTTTACCAGAAAACAGATTGTCAAAGGAAAAGAATTGTATGCATAGTTCGTACCTTTCACGAGAAACGCATACGCAAAATAATTTCTATGGAAGCTTCAGAATGAGTGCGTTTTACTACATCAAAGGCTCAACGAATTGTTGGTTTAACAGGAAAACATGCTTATTATCTTCTAAAATATTCTCAACGTACGAATTAACGTACACTTTTTGCGTCAAAGCACGTGCATTGTTCAGAAGTAGCGATATTGCAAAATTCATGCAATACTTGATACATTATTTTGAATTTTAAATATACGAAAATGGCATTTGGGAACACGGACCAGTCGAAACAACATAACGATATATCAGGCAGTCAAGTTATTTGCTGTCGCGTTCGTTAACATTTCCACTTAGACACAGGAAGAAAATGAACGGGCGAAAAGGCTAATGCGCGTTACATGTACGCGCGGCTCGCTAAGGTGTAAATGCTATAAAGCTTCAAATGGGATCGAGAATCAAATTAGCAGTGACCAGTGGAAAAGGTATATATAGGGATATCAGATTATCCAAGGGGTTGCGGGTCTCGTAAGATTGCAACCTATCTAAACGCCCAACAAAGTTGGCCTTTCCCGAGGATACGACATCCGAAGTTGGCTCTCGTGTGCGGTCCAATCCGAATGCGCGTGGAACTAAATCGACTCGCGGCCGAGGCGAGAGACCTAACGAGATTCAAACTTAAAACGCTCGGCATTAATCAGCGGCTAAAGTATAAGGGACGAAATTTCTACGAAATTAGTTAATCGACGAAACGAGGGTTGCAGTTATCATGCATTTCTTATATCCCGACTAATGTACACTTTTGCCTCTATGTTATATATGCACGTTCAAAAGTTTATGAATGCTATTATGTCTATGTGTAAGCGAAAAGACATTTTTGGTGTGAAATTGGTCAGCGGTGCTTTGGAATTCAAGTTATCCAATATCTACTAACTAGCAGAATCATATTTAAAAGCTGACTTAATACACAAGTAGGTTATACTTACGAAGAAAAAAAAAGGAGAGAATTGGTGCAGCTATATATTTGTACGAGGTTGTATGTACAATAATCATAGAAATATGCAAAAATTTGTTTAAAATTAGATTTATCGCTTTTCTTACAAGTCGCGAAGAACGTAATAATTGTTTTTTTTTCTTCACCAACCTGTTCACAATTTGCGTATTATATAGAATAAATTTAGCTATAGTAAAAATTAAAATTCAATATATAATATATATGATAGAATTACATGGATTTTAAAATACAATTAAACTGTCAAAACCAACGAAAGCGTTATACGTTAGCTCGAAAAAACATTCATTTAACTTTTCCGAATGTTGTATCTTCTGATAGAGCGAAAGACATTCAGATAGTCAATTCAAAGCAAAAAGCAAATTGAATTGTTTCCACGTACATAATATAGCTTTATCAATGAAAATGAACAAATTGATAAGTTTTGTTAACAACGAGTATTTTAACGTATCTATACGGATAACAATTTCACCGATTGGTCGAGACGGTTGAATAACCCTGCTACAGATCACGTTTGATTTTTAAACACGATCAATCCGCGGCAGACATCTTCATCTCGCTTCATCTTAAAATAGACTTGTAATTACATGCGGATCGATCACAGTCGGAACTCGTCAACACATAATTATATCCAGGAATTTTCTACTCAAACACAGCACCTCCGCGGACAACTTAATATTGACTTTGTCAACAATTTGGAATATTCCAAGGCTGGACGTGCGTCATCGTAGTAGCGGTAATAGCCTCTATACAGCAGCAGCTCAGCGGCAGGGATATTTTCCGAAAAACAAAAACAATTGTTTTCTCGTACTCTTTGTGCCGTGCAGACCTGCGCAAGCAACGGTCACAAAGGAGAACCTATACGCTGATAATTATATGGTTTTGGCGAAAGAGAGCTCGAGAACCGCTGCCGCTGCACAGAGGAAATATTGAGTATAGGCTGCGCGAGCGCCCCGGTTTAAGAGTGTCAAGTACACACGCGAGCGGTCTAATACGTGCGCGCAGGTATACCTGTAAAGCGCGAGTCTTTCGAAATCGCGCGCGCGCGTTATACGGTTGCAGCTGCACCAGCAACCCGTACCGATCATACATATATGACGGAAGTGTACACGCGCGAGTAGTAAAATCTGCGTGCCACCACTGTATAGGATATATGTAATATATCTTCTTGTGCATGTGTCGAGGTATGATATGCGCACCGGGCGGTGAGAAAAATAGAGTCGGGCGGCGTGTAAGGGGGGGAAGTATATATAGAAACTGCACTACTCGCTTCGGCTTATTTGCCACCAATAACATTGATCTCGTCGTCCATGTGTATGTGTGGAGGAATTTGGGTCGCGCCGGCGGCGGCGTGTGTTTTACGATAGCAAGAAACCGTACGACGTCGCGTTCCTAATGCATTTTAAGTTTTGCCTTTTTTTTTTTCTTTTTCGTTCGTTCGTCGCTGCAGCGCACGCGTACCACACGCTGTGGATTCAGTTTGTCTTTTTTCTTACGCTTATATACACCTTTTTTTTTTTTTCTTTGATAAATTATAAAAGGATTTGCGCACTTGATATTTTATGAGGAAGTTAGTTTAAAAAAATGTATGTATGCGCGATATCATTCGTTTTCATTTTTTTTTTCGAGCTTTCGTTAGTTAAGCTTTTTAGTTGAAATAGAAATCGTTGGCTTTAATCGTTCTTTTTTTTTTTCCTTCCAACTATTTCGAAATTCTTTTAAATGTATTACATGAAATTTACATGCTCTAAAAAAATGTTAACATAATTAAAAATAGAAGTCTAATTTGATTTAAATTTTAAAATGATGTCGTTACTGCTATTGATAATGAGTAAATTGTAAATTTGTTCCTGGCAGTACATTTAAAATGCATATTTGTAATGTATATATTTTAATAGTTTTAATAAGCTCTATATATTTTTAAGGGTTTAAAATTGTATTAAATAGAATAAATTGAGATTTTCATAATAAGGATCAGCAAAAAGACTTTGCTCACAAGTTAATTTCGAGTGATATTCGCAGACTTTGTAATAAAAAAAAACTTCGTATTGATTGATTGCTCCAACGTGATAATGGCAATTGGCATCAAATAAGAGAATACTAATCTTCTTCTTCTTTTTCTTTTTAATATTTTCACATCTTCACGTGGCACGAACAGTCACATGGATTTTTAGACTTAAAAAATTATGATTGATGCATGCATTATTCTCATAATTAAATCCTTGATTCAACTACGATGTTGAACTCGTTTATATCGTTATATATTCGCATTAGAAAATCATCTTCTCTCCTTTGAAATGATGAATAAACGAATAAATTATTAATGAATTCATTAATGGAAGTAGCAATAGTACTATTTTATTCTTACCCTGATTAAAAAACAATAAAAATGTGAAACGACGAGCCCATTAAAGTACATATAGTTGCGACATCCTCTGTAAATAAAACTATCGATTTATTTTAAAATCGGTCTACACCGTATACACTTACACTTAATAAATCTCCAATACAATCAATTCGGTTTTTAAGCGACAAAGACCGAAAAAAAGAAGACGCAAATACAAATGAATTGTATATCTTTTATATTTTTCAATCCATCGGGACGCGCTCGTGTCCCGCGGCATTAAAAGGCATAACATTGCGTTAGTTCAGCGATTCTCATGTAAATCACGCAAATTAGGAGTGAATTTCTTGTCTTGTCATTTATTTCTTCTCCGTAAACACGTACGTCGACGCTGCAAGGAACGCGGAGCGCTCGCTTCCCGATGAAAGCGCAAACAGAATTGAGTCATGGCCCCGGTAAAATAGAAGCTAAATAAGAGTTGCTGTTGGTGCTGCTGCTGCTGCTGCTGCTGCAAGAGAGAGATAGAGAGTGAAAATGAGGATGAGAAGTGCGCAGCGTTCGGGATGCAGCGCGCATTACCGGAGTGCACACGCATGCGTGATTTTTCGCTAATCAAGAATCGACGTTAAGTGACGCGTTAAAAACGTGCAGTGCAAGCGCTGATGCTCATTATTGAGCCCGATGCTCGTTGCGTTATACGCGGTCGCTATGTAATATCGCGGAAGCGCCTCGGTGAAAAACAATAACGACGCGGACAGCTTGGCGGTTTGTATATATATATATATATATGCGTAAGTACTTGTTGTTCGGCTGATTTTGCGGCGCGTAGATCTTCCTAAATTGGCGGGATGAATTTGCATCTTTTCATTCGCAGGAGAGACCGGAAGTATCTCTGTGTGTGTGCGTTAGTGTAAAGGAATCGGAGTCAGACAGTTGTGCACGGAACGAAATTTTGCGTGATTATTCCATTTCGCTATCCCGTCTGCCTCCGCGGCCCCAAGCTTCTATTGTTTATGCAACAGGAATCCGCACTCCGCAGCGCACAACGTACTGCTTATATAGTTTTCTTCGTTACCTAAATAAATTTACTCGCTCGTAAATATTAATTGAGCCTCTTTGATTTTTTAATTCGGTCTGCGAAACCTTTAGCATATCGGTGTTCGCTAATCGTTGCGTAATGTTAAAGGTTACTGGGAAGCTCGTTTGATATTTTAGTTTAAACGGTATAATCTTTAATTCCGATTTATATTGATGCATTTAATGATATTTGGCGCTACAGGGTTTCTCCTATTTGCATTTCAAATAAGTTGCGCTTTGTTTTTCCTTTTGTTTACAAGTTTCAAAGTACTTAGTGTACATAAATGATGGTAAATATTATTGTGTAGATATATTGTAGAACACCGATAAAAAGTATCGAGGTTCTTTATTAAATTTTTAATAACGAAGCTTTTACGTTTAGGCATTTATAAAGCATTATTTAAACTCGTCAACTGCCAAGTACCTAATCCTAGGCTCTTTGTATAATATATGACTTGAACAGCTTGAAAAAATACTCGGAGCTGTAAATGTGATGCGATATTGGGATAAAATTGAATAATAACAATCAATAGCGTGGCGTAACAAGCACGTATTATCCTCTTTTGCAAACAGATCGACCGCGTGTCATTTTAGCACACCCAACGCAATACTAGACTTTAAAGAGCGCTTTAATCCCGTTTGCCGGCATGTATCAATTGCATCGTTTATAATCTCGTTTAAGGCCGCAATAATATGAAACATTTGCAATAAACGTGGAAATTGATGTAGTTACGCGATTCGCCGGATTAATCGACCTATTTATGTCACTCAATCGACGATGCATGATGGCTGGTAATGATTGCCCCTTGTTGACTTGAAAAATTCATCTGTACCAGTCTGCTGGCAGTACATAGATATTGAAATTTTCTTTATTAAAGAGACCTGCTTATTGTCAAACATGTAAACGAATGATTTTCTCCAAATGGTCTCTAACATATCTCTAATATACAAATCGCAATTATTATACATTTTCGAAAATCCAGGAATAAAGTAATTATAGACTTCAACCTCGATGCGCAATTCCTCCACACCCAAGTTACAGCTGCAAATAGAAAAAAAAAAAGAACTGTCAACCCAGGCGCAATAATCTCGGAAAGCAAAAAGAGCGCGAGAGAAAGCAATAAATATAGCGGCGAACATCGCGAGAAGAAGAAACGAAGGGAGGAAAAAATGGTCGAGTCGGAGAGGAGGAGGAAAAAAAAAGGAGAGCCGCTAAGATGCGCTGCAAGAAGAAAAGAAGGCAAGGAAAGTGGATTTTCCGCGCGACGCCGCAGAAGCACCAAGCCAGCCGCGGGCAATTACCGTCTCTGCATCGCTGCTGTGCGACGACTCTGTACTCGACTAATACTCGACTATAAGCAATTACCGGATCCTGCCTCCAACTGCAGCCTATATATACGTATACGTGTACACAGTGGCTCCGATGCCGCTTCTGTGGCTCTCCGGACCGCCGCCGCCGCCGCCGTCGCTGTTCAGTAATGCTCAAGCAGTTCCAGGACTCGGCGCGGACTTCGCTAGCCCGGCAAACTCTTAATGAGGAAAAGAGAAATTAACAACGCCATTTCTCGCCCCGGGCACACCGGCAGCATCGGCAGCAGCTCTCCACCTTAGCGGGGGCACATCCCAAGACTCGCAAGACCTCTATATAAGACAGAGCGAGAGGTAGGGGAAGGCACTTTGCGAGCGATAAAGTTCGTATAAATGCGCCGGGGAATTTTTTTCCTTCGCCATAGCTTCAGTTCCCAACCCTCTCTGCGTATACTCTTCTATTTTTTTCTTCTGTTCCTCCAGCGAGTCGTTCTTTTTTTTTTCGGGGCTGTATATCGAGGCCGTATACGCGAGGGATGGGGAAGAAGCTGGGACCTTTTTGTTTTACGTTTACGGGCCGACGCGCTTACGACGACGACTACTACGACGAGGAGGACGGATCGTCACGTAGCCTCGTGAATTCCGAAAATGTAGTATGGACGGAAGAATTTGCCGAACTACGCATCCACGCCCAAGCAGCCAACTTTCATCCTTCGACCCCCTTCCTTCCTTCCTTTCTATACTTTTTTTCTTGTCTTTATTAGGAGCGAATACTGGGACGAGTAGGTATAGGAGTTTGTAGATGAGAATCGATTGGAAATTCGGCGATATGTCGATTTAGAAAGGGAAAGCTGGACAGAAATTTGATCGATGTGCTTTTTTCGCTGATAAGGTTTGCGACCCGTGTCTTTTTGTATAAAAAGAAACAAAAAAAAAAAGAAAAAGGCAAAAGGTTAAGACTATGTTTGCGCTGTCGCGCAATTTGTGTATGACCCTTGTCCTTTCTGTATCGGCGATAAATGAGAAGGAAGATACGTTTCGATTTATAATATATCGGCGATAAACTTTATATCCTGCGATAGAAAACCTGCTGGGTATACGGGATACTTTTTTTTTGTTAATAAATGTTCATACGCTCGTAGAATTTACAAAAAAAATATATGTTCACATTTTTTAAAGAATGCACGTATTATAAAGCGTAAGAAGGAAAATGAGATTTGCATATATGCAATGTTGAAAATGTTAAAATCCGGACAATACGGTTCAATTTCACGTGCAAATTGTCTTCATTCAGGAAGGAAGGGCTAATTGTATCTGCGCTCGCGCCAATTGCTCCACTTAATCTTGCAGGAAAAGTTTTATCAAGTATTCCAAGACAAAAGAAAGGATCCGCAAGACTTTCTATAATATTTATCCTACGGTAACTATTTTTCTTGAATTAAAAAATTTTACGCGCAATAAAACTAACAAGCCATCGAATTCCGAAGAAACGAACCAGTAGAATATTTTAAAGTATCTATAGATGACCAAATTTTGATGTCAAGAATACGTATAATGACTGATGTGATTCTACTTTTTAAAATTCCGTATAAATATAATGGTTATTCCGTTTATTAAATTTGATTAATTTATCTCGCAATGCGAGTATACACTTCATTTATGCCACTGTATTGTGAGTTGATCTAAACTCTAAAACCGGAAATAATATATTCTCTACTATAGCATCGGATAGTCCGCGTATAAGGGAACGCTGTATATAGATATAAGCAATTAATCATAATCAATGGCGCCAGTTTACGCCGCAACGAAATCGACATTATTATACTACGTAAATAATCGAGCAGTTGCGCAAGCTTACGTCGAGAAGGAGACGAGCGGATAACGTATTCGAAGCGTTCTAGGTGAATTCCAGCTACGCGATGGTCTTGATAACGTTGCCACCGATCCGGAAACAATTTCAAGACTTTGTCAAACCTTGAATTATTCAATGCTTTATTGATACACCTGATATAGTAATGATTATTATCGTGCTTCATTTGCAGCTTGGTTGGTGAAGAAAGAAAAAGAATTCTCTCCCAAAGACTAATTAATGTCAATCGTAAGTAGAAATACCATATTGCACACACCAATTCATAGATACAGGTAAACGTTTGTCATTGAAAAATGACCTAATATAATCAATTGATTGCAGAAAAAGCATTAGGTTTATTAAAAAATGGTATAGGACTTGTCGCGTTTGATTTTCAATCTCTTTAATGTGGCCAATATCAAATGTTTGTGTTTAGTTTTCACAGCTACATGTACCAAAACAAACAGGACAAAGTAATCGAATCTCTCTATCACGATAGATAATATGCTCGACAAAAGTTTTTACCTCTAAATTTTAAATAGTGCTGATAAGTCGATCA
This sequence comes from Megastigmus dorsalis, assembly GCA_900490025.1. Classification (NCBI taxonomy): domain Eukaryota; kingdom Metazoa; phylum Arthropoda; class Insecta; order Hymenoptera; family Megastigmidae; genus Megastigmus; species Megastigmus dorsalis. The sequence goes on along the minus strand of UELU01120188.1, from coordinate 33,926 downwards.
CCGCACAAAAATTAGTGCATGGGCATTATATTATTAATGACAGCTGAAAAGGCGCATTGAAAAAATAATACAAATAAACTAATTATCGGGTCGCAAGCTACTTAGCCCTATTTTAAATATCGAAACTAGCAATAATTAATATGCTTATAGGTAAAGATTTAATTAATTGAATAAAATAGATTTTATCAATGGAATTATTATTCTACTAATATTTATTTAATGACAAAAAATCCAGTCTAATTTCCTGACACAAGTAGTGCATCTGGCTTTATTATAAGTGGATTTCTGTATCAAGGCCTCATTTTACATGACATTATTTTGACTCTATCTTATATATTACGTTACAAAAAGTTAGCGAAACGTTAATGGAAGACTTGAAATTGTATGAAATCTTTGTACATGCATAGATGCATCATTCATAAGTTGTTAAATTTATTATCCACCTGATTCATATCATACTTTGCTTATCAATCACTTATAAAACATTTAACTTCTGTAAAAAAAAAGAAATTGATGACACTATTAAGTTTATTTTCATCATTCAAAACATTATTATACGTTTTTCTTCGCTTATATAATTTATTGACTGATTGCAGTGTGCATCAGCATCGAAGGTTGAAACCTCTTCTTTCGCTTCCAGTTTCAATTAAATAAGCGCATCAGCAGTATTGAATCACAGATAATATATACAATGATGCAACAAACATTGAAATTGTCCGCTTAGTAATCATATTAAATTGCACTATACAATTAAATAAAGCTATAAAATTAAGAAACATATTGTTATGCATGAGAGTAAAGAACATGCTATATTTAAGAACAGCATTTTTAATTGTTCAGAGTTTCATATCAACATTTTGCTACTTTAATAAATAATAGTACGAGAAAACGGGTTATTCGTACTTACACGATGAAAACGAATAACATGGATGTGCAGTTTCATCAATTACGACGTACATTATACAATATAATAATGCTTAAAATTTTAAATCATTAATTAATTCTAAAATCCCTAATTAATTTTTATTTTTACATTCATGATTTTACTCTTCAAGCTTTGTATTATAAGTTTTTCACAATTTATTCTGTAGAGTGTAAGAAAAGCTTATGTAATAAAAGAGTGTAATAAATTCTCGTTTCGGATAAATCAAAGAAGCGTTTGGATCTTAAGTAAAACTCGAGCATTTCCGTATCTTTTCGCGATTGAAGCCCCATATAAAAAGACCTATATATATATATCGTGCATCTGTGTAAAACGATATATTTTGCAATTGACCAGCAATCTTTTAAGCACACACAAGCCAGTTCATTTTCGATACGATATTTTACGTGATCGAATTTGTAATCTTTGCCAGAAATTTTCCGCAAAGAACATAAAATATCCCCCCGCGATATAATAACTTGATTCCTTTACAGCAGGCCGTATAACAAAAATCCACTCATCTTCTCGATGCTATGGCTTCCTTGAGTGCACGCGGCGGAGCTAAACTAGGCATTAACCGTTCAATTTAAAAGAAATCGACCAATATAAAGGTCAATCACGAGCTATTATATATATATAAGTCGCTCGAGCATTTTCACGTCACGAACTCGCGCGTAAACGGCATAAAACGCGCGAGCAAAGCCGCATAATAGCGGAGAAAAAACGAGCCGAAAACTGCCTGGCGGTGCAAAAGAAAAAAAAGAAAAAAGAAAAACAAAAGACGCGGCGCATTAAAGAAGATGCGCACTAGGTACAATAACGAATTAAAACGTTCATCGATTCCAACATCTGCGTCTCGCGGCGTGTATATCCTTGACTATACCAGTACATTATAATAAGTACAAAAATAAAAAAGAAGCGCGTCTGAATCATCGGAGCTCGTTGTATCGCCGCGAGTTTTCTCGATGTGTGACTCGCATCGCGCTTAGCTCGGTTTATATCCTATAGCACAAAAGCCCCCAGCAACGACTATCCGCGTTAAGTGTATACGCATTATCTCCGTAATACCTGCGACAGCGGCGCCTGATATCGGCGAACGCGGAAAGAGGGAGAGAGAGAGAGATAGAGAGGAAGAGCATCAGCGGCACGTGGCTTGCGCGCTTTTCCTCTCCGTCCTCTCGACGATTCTCGAGCCACGCACGATACGACGCCTTTCTGGCCTGCAGACGCACATACCACTGCATACACACACACACACACACACGCGCGCGCGCGCGGGTCATGTGTATGCGCAGATCGATGCTTTGCCTCCTGTGGCGTGTATGTATATATTTGGAGTGCAGCGGAGAATTCACGAATAACGACGGTGGTACAAAGCGAGAGCGCGAGAGAGAAAGGAGTGAAGATTTTCTTGCTGCTCGTTGAAGGTGCATATAGGGTGATATGCATACATTGAGATACGCGTTTATCTGCTTTTCGCCGTTTGACCACGTGCAGTTATTCCGCGTTTGCATATATATGCAGTCCTTTCTCGCTGGATTCTGTGTGTTTCGTAGCGAAGGTGAAGCGCAAGCTCTGATGGGACAACGTCATTTGGAATCTCCCGATGAAGTGAGATATTGGATTTGAGTTAGCTTGGATATATATATATATATATATATGTAATTGGCAGTTTGCGAGAGGATGAAATTTGTTTCGTCCTGTCTTGTATATACAGATACTACGAGCCGCCTTTGTAGATTAAAAAATTACTCGACGTCCGGCCAATCGTAGTGTGAGCTTTTCTTTTTGGGAAACGTTTCGATCGTGATTTATGTACTATATACACGCGACAAGTAGGTCAGCTCATTTCGTTCAAAGGAAAAAACTTGGATCGTATGTATCCATCGTAGCGCATGCGGGAGGGTTGACAAGTGTGCATATAATATTTTTTGACAAACACTTGTCGCTCATGAATATATTAAAAAGTGTGAATACATTAATTGACGATTGGCTCGTCGTCATTTATGATAGATCTTATCCGAAAAATTCAGGAAATACTATTTATAGCGCGGAGATAAAAAAGTTATCGCTTATATATACCGATGTGAGTATATTATTATTATCGGGTTTGCATCAGGCTTTGATGGGCCGGTGGCGATTAATGTGAAAACACGTCAATTGCGATTGGATTGTATATAGTAATTTTTAATGGAACATCGATACGTCATTATAGGGTTTGAATTTGATTATTATTTTAAGTTGTTTGATATGTCGCAACTTGTATATCGTACACCGAAATAAATTGAGATATATTTATACATATAGATGTTATGTGCACTCTCTCGCTTCACGATGACGCGGCGTTCAATTGACACAAAATAGGCACCGTATTACATAGCCTACAAAGTATAGGTATACAAGATAAAAATTTTCATTTACAATTTTGCTTTTGATGGATGTCGCCGCCGCTGAACTGAACCGCGCGTTCGAGTAACCTAAAATTGCAATTGAATGTCTCGTTATAACTCGGCGCGCGCGTGGCTGCACTAAAAATAAAGTACATCGCAGTAAAAGCTTGTAGGTGTGCATAAATGTTTTGAAGTGCAAATCTTAAATTAACTTCTGGGGAACTTAATATTCAGTTGCGGTGTATAGATATGGCAGTTCATGGTACGAGTATAGTGTTGCGAATCGGATTAAACTTTGTTCGTACTCGTTTCATTTGTATAATGATGATCTGTATTTTATGAACGTGGAGTAATGGGTGTAGCAATTAATTATAGTTTTTAATTGAGTTACAAAGATCTAAGGAAAAATAGTGGGGAGCTAATAATGGTGTATATTCTGTATTCCATTGTATTTGATAATTTTTTATTGTAATAATATATCTTGATTAATTTGTTTCTGAATGAGAAGATCGAAAATAAATTCACAATCATTTGTGCTTTATTTAGATTAGTTAATCATACATGATAAGTCGTATGTATAGATATATAGACACTTATTTCAATGAATAGTCCAACCAGCGATAGATTTAATACTTTTTATTCCCTAGAAATATCCAATACGATTGGAAACTAATTCACTTCTAGGAAAAATAAATTTTATGGATACTTATATATTCTTATGTGCTTAATTTCATTGCACATAATATATAGGGCATTTAATTAAAAAATATTAATATCCATCCTTGTGCTTTTGTAAGATGTCAATTACCTATCGTCAATAGATTTTAGTTAGAAAATATTGTAACTGTATATCAGAATCATTGGAATAAATGTTTGAAAAATGAAAAATTTCCTGAAAACTGATTTTGAATTTCACTATAATAAAGGTAAAGTCCCCAACTCTGTTAATCTTTACAAATATAATGATGTCAATCGTCGCTGTAACTATTAAAATGCATTTTTTATAAGGTATAAGTTCGCAACAATAGACCTATTTTTCGCGAATCAATTACTATATGAACACAGTGTTCTTCAATATCCATTTAAAAGTTTCCTCGAAGAAATCTTAAAAAATCTTCTTTCTTAAAGATATCGTCTGGTTGGGCATTAGAAATCTTATAAGAAATCTTTGCGTATCTTAAGAAGACTTTATTTTCCGAGTTCCGGTATGTGCACGAAGAAGTAACGATTTGAAAAACGGCAACAGAAGAGCGTCTGACCTTTGGTAGTCTTCTTTAAGTACCGAGTATCAGTCATCAGTGTATGGCCTCGTACCTATATAAGCTTTTTTTTTTATTATTATTATTGTCCATGGTAGAAAAGTATATAAAATCCCGAGCTCGAGCCAAACCCATTAAAAAATCATTAACATCTAGATTTTTAGGTATTCCACGTTTTATCTTTATACCTGGTTTTATTCTGTTCAAAATTTGGATAAGTCATTGCTGTACACCATCTTAGCTTTTGAAAATTATATTCTATATACTGCATTCTACTTAGTGGTTTTCTAGACGAGCTTTAACGAACCTTCTATATTGAAAAGCAACGAGAATAATTATCCTGAAATGAAAAAGGACAACAATAAATCTAATATAGGTAAGTTTAGCGTATATTTATACTCTAAAATGCTAAACTATATTCGCATAAGTTAATTTAAAAACTTATATTATTATTATAATAATTTTCAACTTGTTTAATAATAGAAGCATATTACTACTACATTAAATCATTAAAGCTTTGATTTACTGCGTATAATATCAAATATTAAATAAAATTATAATTAAAATCTAAAAAATAATGTTAAACTAATAAATTTTCAGTACTGCTTCAGAAAATCAAAATTATATTTTTTCCGCGCGATTTATTTTAACAAACGACCTTTTTTAGTAATAAGTCTTAGTTGAATGCTGTTTCAATGGAATGTGCTACTGACATACTTACGGACGTAAAAAAAGCAAAAAAAGCACACTGCAATAGGCATCAGATGCATTGGAAACATATAAACGACAATCGCGGAACATGATTAAAGGCTTACAAATAAAAATTTTATAAATAAAATTTTTATAAATGTTTGCATACGTATTTATATGTTTACGTTGAACTTCAAATTGTACACGGTTTATACATTAAAATGTTGTAGTTAAATAGATCAGATTACAAATGTTTATAAATTGTTTCTTTTTTGATATAGGTAAGTATACTTTAACAAAAGTAAAAAACATTTTTATTGAATTAAGATATTTAACTAAATGTTTCTGATTAAGTATATATTCTCTGGGCAACATATTTAATTGTTGACTTGTTAAAATACATTATTCAACATATTTCACTTAAAAATCTGTATTTTAATGAATTGGACTGAACTATTTTATAATAGGTTTACATAGAAACATAAAAATCACAAAATTTATAATAACGAGAACTTTAAAAAGATTTAAAAGGAAAAACACAATATATTTCAAAGGATTTCTTCAAAAGGCATATATGTCTATTATACTGTACACTGAGAAAAATAGATACTTGATGCAAGCAGAATCCACTTGAATTAAGAATAAAATCTGTTTCCTTCGATTCTGTTTGAATGAAGAAGATTGAAATTTGATTGTAGAGGAATTATACTTTAATCTACTATTTGATTAAACCTATAAAAATTTAGCATATACTTGCTACAAGAAGAAACCCATTCAATTAAAATAGAAATATTTTAAATCTGCGACTAAAGTATTTCAGAAAATATTTGGCATATACTGACAATAAGAAGAAATCCATTCGATGGAAATAAAAATCTTTCATAAATATTGACTTATATACTTCATTGAAATAACTTTATCATTTTTATCATTACATTATTCTTGATAAAATTATATGAAGCAGAATCCTCCAGCCGCAAAAGGATTTTTGCTTGCAATCAAATTCATCTTCTTCATTTCTACTTTATTCTTGCAGTTCATTTAGAAAAAAATCCTCTCGTATGTGTAACGTCCTGACGGGCGCATATAAGATTTAATTTTAAATATCTCCTTTTTTGACCTGGACTCTCGTCCAATAGTCGGGGCTGGAGAACGCTGCCTTTTTAGACTGATGTTTTCTTATCTTACTTTAGCGATCGCGAGGAAGATTCTACTCTCTCTAAATTTTAACTTTAATGAGTCTGATCCACCAAACAGACCAGGTGCCCCGTTCAAGATTGGTGAACTCCAAAAATGTCTAAATACCATACTGACCAGGTTGCCCCGTTCAGAATTGGCGACTAAACTAAACCTACTGATCAAAAGAACAGGCTGTCCTGTTCCTCTTGTTCAGTTTTCGCACTCTAAAAACTTCCAAATTGATTTTACTTACGCGTACATGCACTACAATTCGCGGATACTAAATATTCAAATATAGCCCTTAAACTAAACTAACCTTTATTCCTTCCTCTTCCTGCAGCCGTTGATTCCGCTGCTCCTGCTGGATTTGTAGGTAGGTGCTTTTTGTAAAATAAAACACTAACACGATTTCTGTACATATATTTCTAGCACTGAACTTTATTTTGACACTTAGGCCCCATGCATGCTAAAGGAATAAGGCAGAAGGAATAAGAAATAACATTGGTAGTATATCTATACCAATGTTATTTCTTATTCCTTATGCCTTATTCCTTTAGCGTGTATTTGTTCACAATTTTCTTTCTTATAACTTGCTTATTCACTTTTGTTACTTATTTCGATCACTTTTTTCGACGTATTTTATTCACTATTTTCCTTCTTATAATTTGCTTATTCACTTTTGTTACTTGTTTCGCTTACTTGTTTTGACGTATTTTGTTCACGATTTCTTTTCTAGAGCCGCGTTTTGCGTACTCTTTCCCGTCTTACTTACTCCATGATTCCCGTGATTCACTATCACTGATCTATCAGGATTCCGAGAGACAGCACATCACATCTGTAGTATCAAGTATAGGCAATAATGCGCTCCCAGCAGATGCTCTGGATTATTCTAATTTCTTTCTAGGACTTACCGATACCGAAGTGTCAGCGGACAACGTAAGAATTAATCTTTTTATTATGTTCGCCTAAGTAATATGGCACAACTGCTCTTCTATCTGAGCTATTGTTTGCGTTCGTCTGGAAAACGCAATCTGTCTTAATGTCTGGGTTTTCCAGTCCCAGCTACTTAAGTATACGCAAAATCTAAATTTACAAAGAAAGCAGCGGAGAATTTTCGAGCGAAAATCTTCCCTTGTTTTCTGCCTCTTATTTACCACTCTACATTATCGGAACGGACCGTAGGACGTCACATATGAAACAACTTTTCTTTCGAGGAGTCAAAAAATAATAAGTTACGCAACTATAGTAAGTTGGTATAGTAAAAACTAATTATAAAAAGAGTAAATTACCCCTTAACATATCACCAACACTTGAATTAAGCGATGCTTCTTTTAAGAATTCGCCCATTGTCTTCGGTTTCTGCATTTTTGCGGTTAAAGCACGTGCACTGTTTGGTGACGAAAATCAGACTAACGTGAGCACTTCTATTGTACATAATATAATATAAAATCTATAGATTTTGGAAATATGTACTGTGAGTTTCAATGTTACGCGATGTAATGTTACCTGATAAGGTGCTTGTGAAAGGACTTCAATTTTCTTTAGAAGGGAAATAAGTACTGCTTCATGGAATAAGCTTTATCTACTTACAGGAAAAAGATTTTGTCTTTCAGAAAATAAATTTAATTTTAAAGACAAACGCTTTTTTATTCGAGAGGGGGATACCTCTAGTAGAATTTATCTACTTAAAGTAAGAAGATTTCATTTTGCAGCAAGCACGTAATCTTTTTGCCGGCCGAATGTTGGTTTAGAAGGAAGAGTTTTTTCTGCTAGAAACAAGAAAAGCATAATTTAGAAAGGAGAACCCGGTTTCTCGCTTCAAGCAGATTTTATCTTGCCCTACGTAGATATCTCTCAAGCAGATTATTTCTCTTGCGCGCAGTATCCATTTTTCTCAGTGTATAATACTAAAATTTCCATAACTTTGCTTTTTTAAACGCACATATATAATAATGTTCTACGCGCTCATTTAACGCAATCGTTGGAAAGCACACAATTCTATAAGCGATGAAAAGGTCAAGAAAAGTAAAATGGAGCAAAGAAGTAGTCATGCGCGAAAAGCGACAAAAAAAATTAAGAGATCGAAAAAAAGAGAAGATTGTGGTCAAAGAGACAGAGAAAGAAAAGAAAGACACCGAGTGCATCGAGGGATAGAAAGAGTCGCCAGGTGTATACGAGCTCTCTCGAAAGCGAACGAGGAGGGAGAAAAGAGAGACGAGAGAGAGAGAGAGTATACATAGGTATATATACAAGCGAGTACGGAAAAGTAGAAGGGAGAGAGAGAGAGAGAGAGAGAAGTGCGCGCCGACGACGGCGTCGGCGGCGGCAGCGGCAGCCACGTGGTAAGCGTGGTGGGGTTATCTCGGCGACTTTATGTATATTACGATGCCGTGGGACAGGAGTACGAGCAGTTCACCGCTGGCTAACTAGTCGGACGGAGTATCGGGAGAGCGCTACACGTTCGCTCCTTTGCAGTGTGTTGTTGTCTGCGCTCTGCCCCCATCATCGCACGCGCGTGTGTTCACGTATATATATACTGTATACGTGTGTGTGAGTTTGAAAGAGGAGAGAGAGAGAGAGAGAGAGAGAGGACCTTTCGGAAGCTCGTTATAGTCTACCGAAAAGGAAGCGGCGACCCTTAACAGAAAGAGAGACTTTGTTCGTGACTTTTGTGCGCGAGAGAAAATAGAGAGAGAGGGAGGACGAGCAGCAGCGAATCGTACCGTTGCGAAAGTTGAAAGTTTTTGGAGCATCCAGAGTTAGTTCGAAAGAGAGTCTTCAAGATGATCGCGTTGGCTTGGTCATTCTTCATGGTCCTGTCCATGTTCTTCGCCTCGAGTCAGGCCTTCATCACTGCACCCGTGCCAGGTTCGTACCAATCTACACTTACACGCTTCTCGATCCGAGAGGCTGCACCAAACTCTACACATCTTACACTTTTCCCTCACTATACGTATACTAAGTACCGATTTCATTTGTTCGAGCACTTTAATAATTTGAAGGTCGGCGAGCGGGGAAATCGGTATGTTTCGTAAATTCGATTGGCAAAGCCGAGAGTATATATATATATATATATATATATTATACGCTTAAAATTGTTTCGAGAGAAAGCCGTTGGTTAATACTTGCTCGAAAAATACAAATTCAAAAAAGAAAGTTGCGGCCACGCGTAGTCGTGATGAACCGTTAAAAAGCGATCGGTACACCATTAAAGAACCACGTCATACTCCTTCTCGTCTTAATAAGCTCGAATTAAACTTCTCTCTTGTTTCTCGACTACTGTATGCGTAACGCGTATACGAGTAGTGGCTATCTCGAGGAATTAGCGGTGCCGTCGAAAACCTGGCGAACGCGCTTCGTACACACACACACACACAGAAATGTTCTGTGTGTGTATATGCTATATATTGGCTGGGCAAGGCGCGCGTGAAACACGTGACGGCAGATGGACACTTATACCGTACGCTGGGTGGACATGTATTGCGGGAAAAAGGTTATACAAGATCTATGAAATACTTTTGCAAGGTTTCAAATAGTGCTTTGAGGCCTGAGTGTGGATGGAATCAGGCAATGTTGAGTCTTGTAAGATTTATAAAGGTGTTTTGGCAGAGTCAATTTAGTTAATTCGATCAGATTAACCGAGAAAAAAAGACCCTCAGCTTCCTGTTATTCTGTTTGCGACTGTATATGTGGATATAGGTATATGTCGTCTTTCCGGATTTTAAAGATGCATCTTGATAACCGTAAGTGGAGATAGACGTCTTAGCAAGAAAGAAGATAGTATAGTGAAGGGAAAGAGATTAGTCTTGTCTGATGTGGATAAATGTATATAAGTTTTTACACATTTAAATAACGCAATTGAAAACAAATTTATCATAAAACTTCACGTATACTTATTATAATTTTTGCAAAGGTGTAAAACCAAATTGTAAACGCTAACAGACTTTATCATCGAAGTCGGCTAAATCCGTTTGGTTGAGTTTAGCAATTACTTTTTAACCGTTTTATACCAGTATATATTATATATGCGCGTTTTTGGCCGATTCGTGCTCTCTAAAACGGTAAATCCACGTGTGATTTTGAATTCTCTTTTGCCGTTCGCGAATCTTTCTCCTCCTCTTTTTATGCAAGTACTTTGGACACGAAATTCATTTGCCTGACTTTAAGTATCGTACTTTTGTACAAGGTATAAGAAGTAAAAAAGTTGGATCGCACGGCATCTGTACTCATAAGCAGAAAATGCATAAAATGAGTCATATTATTGTTTTGAAACAGCTGGTGATTTTGTTAAACGAGTCATATTTCTTCGATTTCAACATTTTAGAGTACGAGTGCGTGCAGGAAGTGCAGCCTTCATAAACTACATAAAAGAAATGCGAAATTTCATCAAATTCTAATGTATTAACTCCACCTTAATTGGGCATATAAAATGAAAAATAAAACTGTAAAAGTGAATAAATCAAAATATAAAAATAGAGTCTAATCTTTAGATATAAGTTAATATTAAACAAAATAAAAAAAGTTTGATAAATATCAATTAAATTTTCCAAACCAACTATAAGACTTATAAAAAATGTAATTATAGTGATGATATTAAATTATTCATTAAACTTTATAATAAATATGTGAAAATGACAATAAATATGAGATTTATCATTTATTTGTTTTAAATTATTATATAAATACTAATATCGCAAAAAACATACCTGTCTTACGTAAAAGACAGTTGTTCCACAAAAGGTACAAGCATGTCCCAAATTACCTGCTTTTCAATGCCTTATCGTCCTGAAATAGCAGCAAAACAACTTTTTTCTATTTATGTATACTTATTTTATTTATTTTTAACTTTATTCGTAGTTTCTTTTTTTTAATAGGCGGAGGAAGAAATGGCGCATTGTTAAAGAAGAAAAATAATTGCATAAATACTAATTATTTATGCGAACTATGATCACTTGAACTTTGCTCCATTGGCGTTTTATTCCAAATTCGGGTACTTCACCTTATAGCCAGAAACCCGTTTCTATCACAAGGAAAAACCAACAGTTTTCCCATCATGTAAAACCATATCGCATTCAACTTTCTTCGTTCTGATTCATCGTCGTTCCGATCGTCATTAATGATCGGCTCATTTTTTAAATTTGAATAATTCGCTGCACCGATGATAAAAAAGTGCTCGCACTTGGATCAATAAAACATTAGGTACCGCCAAACTTACATAAGCTTTCAACCGAGCTAAGGTCATCATCGATGCTCTAAAAATATTCGCGAACACACGCATCGCGTACAACGCACACTCAACACAAACATTGAATTCTCAAAACGTTACATATATTATGCCAAACATCGAAAATTTAGTCCGATGCGTCGATAATTTTCAAATGTATTAAGAACGCGGACGTGAACCTCGACGCCGCAGAGCTTAATAAATAAACACGGCACGTATGAGAGTCTCTCTCGCGATGCGGCTGCGACCCGTGCAATACATATATATTCGCGCACTGGCAAAAATAAGTCGCTAGGGATTCAAAGAGACCTAGAGAGAGAGAGAGAGAGAGAGAGAGAAAGAGGAGCACATTATACGTAGAGAGCAGAGAGAGGAAATCGGCACGAAGCAGGGCATACGATGTATAAGCTGCAACTCTTATTCTCTCTTATACACGAAGTCGGCCGGCACAATGAGAGCATCGATCGACGATTGGCATGATCGATGACTTAGGCTGTGCACCGATGCACAAAGCTCGCTAGAGAGGGCTTCTCTCTTGCTTTATATTATAGGGGAAAAAATGGGAGAGATGCAAAGAGAGGATAGAGAGAGGGATATAAAGAGGGGCAGCGTTCTCAATCTTCGGAATCTAGTTTCGCGACAAGTAGGCGCTACCTCTCTGATCGATATACATACATGCCGATCCTACATTGTATAACAGCGGTGCAGTGAGAGAGAGAGAGAGAGAGAGAGAGAGCTCAAGTACCCCGTCTCTAATCGTTCGCGTGTCGAAAGTCTGGAGTGTCATTCGGCGCTACCGTGAACGCCGACTGTTCGCCAGGTTTTATCGCCTCTACACATCGCGCACGCAACACGGAGGTGAAGCACCTTAATCTTTGATGAATATATATGCGTGGTAGTAGGTGTGTATGCGTGTAGCTCAACGACTGCGGTCTGGTCCCGCATGGCTGCCACACTCCTGGAGACGTGAAAACCAATCTTTGTAACGTGTTTGTCCGGAGCTAGTCTCCACAGCCAACGGTGAATTTTGTGCCTGGAATGACGCGTTCTTTGCATGCCGACTGCTTTTTCTTTTTTTTTTTCTTGCCGTTGAGGAGAACTGGTTGCGAAAGCGGAGTTTGAGCTCAGCTTGGAAATCGTACGCTTGCCACGGATTTTTAATTAATGCTTTTATCGTTACTTTTGTTTTTGATAAAGCGGAGAAATCGCCAATGACCAAATAGAACTTTTTAAATTTAATATCAGGTAGATATAATATGGAAATGTTTAATTTTGACTGGAGATATCGTAAAACAGTGCAATTATATCTTCGACTTGTGGTAATTAACTTTATGATGTTTGCCTAACGCTTTTTAGCCGATAAAATTATTATTTAGATGTAAAAAATAACTGGAGTAAGTACAATTATTATTTTATAGTAAATAATGTCATCGAGTAGATCGAACAATACGAAAGAGAAGCCGTAATTACTTATACCTGGTATTGAATTTCTTAACTGATAATTAACTTGACGCAACAGTATCGCTTATGAAATTAGTTCGAGGATTTTTTTTCCTTTAATCGCTTTTCTTTTGTGACGATTAGTTTGAACAACAAAAGTGAGATATTACAAATGATAATAGAAGAACGAAATTGAAATGTTTCGACGCTTCGAGCGCGCGGTTGAGTATTTTGAGCTCAAACACAAGTGGATACCCAAGATTCAATTAGAAGTACTTTGACGCGATATCAAGACGCTATCTTGTTTACTTGAAACTTCTGCTCGTTAATGCTCGATAAATTTGAATCGATGATGTACATAACGTGTAACATCTACTTACCTGGTCGAAGACACACTTGCCGTACGGTATATGCGCACCTCTGCATTACGAATATTACGATCGGTGAAAAATTTTAGTGAAGAAAATTTTCTGTTCAATGAAAAAATAACTGCCGTAAGAAACACTGCTGATACCAGCAGACGCTCACATGGATTAAAAAAAGGAAACGTGAACGATGGAAGTGAGTTATGGCATCGATTTTATAACTTTATTATAAACCGCTGATGCGCCATCGATTCCAATCAATTGTTAATATAATAAGCCAAGGTCGCGTTGAAAGTTAATAAAAGCAATGCAATTGTTTTTATTAATAGCCGATTCGTCACTGTTTATCCTCCGGGGATAAATATATCATGATAATAAAAAGAACCAAATGGGCTTTATCCCTGGAAAATACGCGCGCACCGCATAAAGTTTTGTTTACTCGCCCGTAGTATTCGCGTTTCCTGGAAAGTTCACTTAATAACCGATTGGCATATTATTTTCTCATAAGTGACATAAACAATAGGTAGCATTATTGCAAAACTATTCCAAAAGTAAGCAAACAAGGAACTTGTATGATATGAAAAAGTTTTAGAGCAAGTGTACACGTGGCTCAGCTACTACACATCGTTTTTCTGTGCTGCAGTCACGTCGTCGGTGTGTGCCGGTGTATTAATGAAAATCGATTTCCTTAAAAATACACAACGTAGGGCATTAAAACTCGATATCGAACTCTCATGAATTCTTTCGTGTAATAATATAGACTAAAATAGGAGAAACGAAGAATCAAAAACTTGAGGCAAATATGCGAAGTCACGTGTGCAATGAATCACGTGGATGTATCTCGTAGTATGATCGAGGCTTATAATTATAAGCTTATTATGTTATAAGTGTGAGAATATGAATAAATCAGATGTCGTTAAAATTTTCTATCGCGCTTTTAATGCGATTTTCAAACATTTCTCACTTTAAAAATAATATTAAATTAAGCTATATCGTTGCTTATATGTTTTAGATGACACTAAGATTTCTTACTGATTTTAAAATATTTAAGTACAGCCAATCGAAAAACATCGTAAGTCTCCAAAATTTGTGTTATGTAATCTTCGAAGAGTATTTTCAAAAACTTTAGTATATCTCATGTATATTCATATACTTTAAGTTATTCAGTATATATGTTTAAAATATTAAATTAGTATTATCCCAGAACGCTGAAACATTATTTTCTGCATTCACAGTAGCAAAAACATGCAAAAAACTCTAAAGCTCCACATGACCCCAAAAGTAAATTTGAACTTACCGTCACGGCACCGGTTTCTGATCAATACCCGATTCCTGATAATTTTTACATCGTTATATAGAAACAATTTTATTTTAGGAAATACAATATTATTTCGATTGGTATTATCATTTACTCGATTGATTACTTTATCATTTACTTGATTTATATCTCATTTGTATTCATTACTTTTTGTTGCTATTTATTTTATACAATGTCAAAGTTTGATGAGCATCGTGTTCAAATATATGATCAGGAATTGAATATGTATTTTTATTGTATCGGATGAAAGATAAAACGAGGATGAATGAGTGAAAGTAAGATTAGTTCATAACGTTTCTTTTAATTATAAACGAACAAAAGTTTTCGAAATATCCGTAATCAGGACCGGTGTTGTGACGGTGTATGGAGTTCGAATTCAGGACCATCAAAGACCAATCCCCTTTTTTGTACCAACAAAAAGTGGAAAAGATCATTCGATTCGAAATCAAACATTTATCCTATGTTTCGTAAAGAAGAATGAAAAATTGATGAGTTTTCGAAAGAGAAAAAAAAAGATTTCACTTGGCGAAAATCGCTTTGATTGGAGTCCCACATCTCAAAACATGGGAATTTAAAAAATGTCTCTTCCCCTCATCAGCTCAACCTAGTATTGCCCCCAGAAATCCCCGAACTTTTTGGATTTCCCACCGGACCTCAGCAACAATAAGCACAGAAGGCTCTAGGATCGACATCTACGCGCGTAAATATATATATATGTGTGTGTGTGTGTATGTGTGTGTATACAGTCATACTCTTTGTTCTCGACTTCTTGCCTTTTGATGTGTGTGCGGCGTTGGATGAGCAGTTGGTCGAGAGACAATATAAAAACTCCCGATGCGAATTGGGATCAAACGCGGATCAAATCGCGTTTATCGAGATTACAATCGAGGAGTCCGACATAACTGAGGTCGCTGAATAATGCGAATCGTGTGGAATTATGCTGCCGTCGTGTGCAGCGGGCAATCTAGTGAATCAAGATGACTTTATTTTAAATCTTTCTTTCATTCAAAGGTGAACAGATTGCTTATTTTTTTAATTTTGTAGGTACTGCACTTGACAGCTTACTATTCGTTTCCTAGATTAATATAAAATATAATAATAATTTAAAGTTGTTTAACATTTGATCATCAATATTTTCGTCATTTTAAATAATCGTAAACGAGTTGAAAGTCGATTTCAATTGAGTATGACGAATCAAATATGATTTCTGGCTTAGAGTTATTAATTGAAATTTAATTTTTTTTATTTTGTCTATAAACCTGACTGCGAAAATGATCATTAAAAAAACATCTATCGTTACGATCAAGCTTCATGAATTTCAAGTACACTGGAATACAGAAAAGTTTTCGATTCAATATCAATAATTTATATACTACGAGGAAAAAGGAAATTGAAGAACAAAAGAACTTTTTTTTCTTATACCGTTACCTACAAAATCATGTATCCACTAAAATAGTCTAGATCACTTCCGAACGAATGAATACATTGAGAAGATCCTCTAAACTACAAAATTACATTCATGAAGAAACGATGCGCGCCGACCTTATTCTCCGTGGAAAAATTCTGGGAAAATAAAACTTTTGCCTCGACAGAAGACGACAGACGGAATGGAGATTTCTTTTTTTTTTAATTTTGATCCGGTAGAAAAGAAGGAAAAGTTGGAGGAGCAGCACCTGCATAGCGTCCCGCCACCGACTAAACGCGGTTAGTTTGTTTTGTCGCGCACGTGACGCGAACCTGCGCGCGATTTTATTTTCTTTCATTTGCTTCGCTTTTCCTCCCAGAGATTTCATGTGCCGCTCGTCCGCGCCGCTTTTTCCCTTGATTTATTATTTCTTTTGGTTTTTCCATCGTCTTTTTTTTTTGTATCCCAACTCTTCCAGTTATTACGCGCTCTCTCGACCGAGCAGTTATGCAAATTTCACTTTATAAATAAAAAGTAAATATTACGGTTGGCTTTTGTTTTCATATTAATCAGGCTATAAATAAATCAGTCGAGTAGACATTTAAATGAATCAGAATTAAAATAATTTTATTCTCAGCTATTTGTAATGGAAAGTTTGCGTTCTTGCATTTTTTATTTCTGTTTTAATCACTGTTTTGAGCTATTTATGTATATGTATACTATACATACAGACGTTGACTATGGATGCGCGCTGCTAATTACGTCGCTATAGTAATTTGCTTCGATGCTTCATAATAATATAAGTTACACTTCCAGATTAATATTGATTTATTTTTTGTAAAAACTTCTTCTCTTTTTTTCTCTTTCTTCACATTTTTATCATTTATATATCAATAATACTAAAAGAATCTACATATGTATATTTCAAAGGCTACAGATGATAGAAGTTTTGAATTAAAAAAAAAAACAAGAGAAGTTTCAGGAATCTTGAAAGTTTTAATGAAATTTAATATATGATGCGGATTCGCATTATCGTTTCCCCTCCTCAAAAATTCACTATGGTATAATAACCCCGCGGGCAAAATGACGTTCGGTCCACTTCCCGTTGTAAAAGAAAACTTTCTTAATCTCAATCCTCCCCCGCGCTCATTGCGAATAAATCATAACTTGGTCTGCGTGCGCGGGCAAAGTGCTATTTCGAATTAACATTTAATGGCCGTCTCGAGAGCTAAAAATTCCCGAGATACACTTATACATGTATATGTTACGAACGGAAACCGTTCGTGTTCAAGGAGCGGCTTACAAGCCGAAATTCGCGCGCTCGTTAACAGGAAATAAAATTAAGACTTTGCGGCTGCGGAGGCTTGAGCCAAATGGCTGCATTGAGAGTCTCGAGACAAATCAAGCGTTTCACTGCAGCAAGTGGTATACCTTCGGCACATTTGTAGACGCTTACTATACAGAAAGGCTCTATTCAGCTTTGCTTTCAATTTTCAAAGAATTAAAACAAAACACCGGATTGATTGTAAGAAATTTGTCTCGAGGAAAGTTGTTTTTTCGCGCGTAACGATTCAAAAGTCAATGATCTCAGTTTTTTCTGAGTGCTTTTTAATTATTTATATTGGAGTATCTAAATTACCCGAAGGTGATTTACAAGCTGTTTTACGCTTAAAAAATAGCTTAGAGATAAGGAATGTATGTTAACTTATGTACAATTAATCGTTAAACATATATGTTATCGTGTCCAACTTTAAACGCTTATCAATCATTTGTATTGCTTTACAAAAAAAGTCGCCGATAATTCAAATAAGGAATACAATGTAGTCCTATTTGAAATTCATCACTACTGTGATTTACTTTAAATGGAGCACTGGGAAATACGTAATCTCATTGTACCACAAAACTGCCTCCGTAAAAAAGATTTGTATCTTAAAATGCACAATATGTTATGTAATGAATGCGGTTATTCTTTTACCACGTACATATATTTTTTATTGATGTTAAAATCTGTCTCTATTTATGAAGAACTTACAAAATGAATACGTGCAGTGTAAATGTCAATTCATCTGTTCTCTTCACAATTTTTAGAATAGATATACTATAATAATACTGTATTTTTAACCTTTAGAGAGCTGCTGATTAACCTTCTGACAGCCGGCATTTTTCCTACTGAAAAAGAGTACTTTCTCGAAATTTTCCATATAAATGTTTCGTAAGTAATAATATATGTGGGCCGATCGTGGAATGACGCTATATGGCGTCATCCCGGCTGTCAGAAGGTTAAGGATAAGAATCCTCTAGAATAGTCACTGTGAAGCATGTTTAGGTTTATTTGATATAAAGTTCTTAACACGATTTGCTTCAGCTTTCTGACTATCCAGTCCACAGCGGAAAGCGAAAAAAATGGTTAATCTCCATATAACTTTTTAATTGCCTTTACATAAGCATAGAAAACCAGCTTTCTGGTCCCCTAAAGGTTAAGAAAATGATTCATCAATGTTCGGTCAAGGTCAATTAAGATTCAGTGATTTCTCTACGCGTCTGACCAGAAATACAATAGAAAATGATCTAAGAACGAAAGAAACAGTAATATGCCAAACTCGTTTTCGTTAATTTTAAAAGAATAGCATAAGGTCAGAACATTTAGTATTATACATATAATGCGTAATACTGCTCTTGTAAAAAAAAGAACTGTTCAGTGCAGACCGTTTCTTCGCAATGAAGCGAACTTTGGTGTGATTTTGTTCTTTGCATTTGAAAAATCCAATTTTCGAATTCTTACTACATTCCACACACTTATAACGAGTCTGTCCTGTACATACAATTACTACTACTGACTTAATCAATTGGTTCAACCAATTCTACTGCTGATATATTGGAAGATAATGGATACAATCCATGGGCCTAGAAAAAGTTTCTGCACGTATTGTGAAAAGGCTCTAAAGTGTACGTGCACTTCATCTAAAAGTATTATATCACCTTTCAGAGTCATTGTGCACGGATGGACCTTCAACCTTGAGACTCGCACGGCCACACTTTATCGATAAGAAAGCGTATAATAACCAATAGATCTGCGATGGCTAATTGTCGAGTATAGGTATCCGGATGCGTTGTGCATGGTCGTTCAGCTTCATCCCAACGACTGAGAATCCACACTAGACTATATAGCTTCCACCGACCACTCACCGCACAAAGTGCCGACTAATCGTAAGCTGGACTGGATACACGTGTGCGTCGTGTACTTCGTTGAACCTGGCTAGATGCCAGATGCACACTGGGGAGCCCTTAATGCAACGTCCCTATCCCGAGTACCTCTCTCTCTCTCGCTGCAGCTAATATGTACACTCGGTGCTCCTGTGGTTTTAAGAAAACCGCCGACTACGCTACTGTCTCACGGGCTGTGCTGCTGTTCCGTGCTCGAACAACGTCTCACCTTAAGGTGCTACGTGAGCTCGCCCCTATGTATATAACGAGTACACGTGCGTGCAAATCTTGTGATTAACCTCGACGCGCCTTAGCGATGTGGACTATTGTTCGCGTTGATTATAATGCAGAATCGGCGGTTCGCGATCTTAAATCTATCGAGTCTCTATACCATTTAGATTGATCGACGTGTCGCTTTCTATAAGAGTGCGATAATATCCCAAAATTTGCTTTGAAAACAATTAAATGTAAGGGAGTTCTGCCGATTGTTAAATTAAACGCAGATATTGATTTTTTTTAAATTATACTACAGAAAATGGTAATGTTCATCTTGAAATCACTATATCAAAACGTTAAGATACTTGGTGACTATATCAGAAATGTGATCTGGGAGAATTTATTTACACGAACTTGAAGCAGTATCCCTTAACAACATTCACAATACACGCGGTGTAAAATCCCTATTTAAATAAATAAGATCAGCAAGATATACTAACGTGAAACGTGCCTTTTACCCACATACCAAGTACGACGAAACAGAAAAACTAAAAAAAAAAAAAATGTCATAACTGAAAGGGCTAAAATTAACTTAGGAGCACGAGGCATGTCGTACCGCGAGCAGCAGCAGCAGCAGCAGCAGCAGCAGCCTGCACTTTAATCGAGTATACACGCGGTGCGGCTGTATGCGCATGGCGCGCGCAGGAATACATTATAAGACGAGCCTGCGGCGGCAGCGGCGGCAGTGGCACGATCCTTTTGTCAGGATAGTCGGGCGGCGCGCGTTTCCGCCCATACCCCGGGAGAACAATACGATGCATATTACACGGCTGCACGGAATATATGCCTCTCTGCCGCCGTCGCCGCCTGCTCCGCGTGCTTGTAAATATATATATGTATATGTATGTATGTATATATACACATATGAGGTATGGGCCAAGTGCCATAATGCCAATATTTGGCCTGTCGAACCCGTAGAAAGAGAAGGAGGAGGGGGGAGAGAATAAGTCGACACGTATATAGGCCAGCTGGTTAGGAACGACGACATATCGAGACGAAGACGATATAACCGTTGTATATCTCCTACCCGTCCTTGGGTAATATCGTGGCAAGTTTCCCCCATTGGGTCGTATGTAAAATGAAATTTCTCCGATATACCATATCCCCCTGTTCTAGTCTTTTCCTTTCCGCTTTTACCCACCCCTGGGACGGCCAAAAGTTGATTTGTCCCTTTTCCTCCTCTCGATTCCTCCGCGCGCGGAGCACCTTCGAGTCCGGCTTCGCCTTCTTCTCTTTTTTTTTTGCCTCTCTGCACGCTTAGTTTTGCCGTACCGGCTTAGCATTTGATTTCTTCCAAGACGAACGATTGGCCTTACATATATTTGATACTTTGGCGGATGCGTGAGTTTACGCAAACGTCGTAAGAGGCGGGAGATAAAGTTTTATTAAAAAAACGTTTTTGAATTTCAAGTTTATCTTTATCGTTCGCTTGGTTTACATCGGGTTGGAGATGTTACTGTATTGATTTCTTTGCTTATTTTATCAGAATAAAACAGGTCGCACGATGTTTTGTTCATTGTAAAATTGTTAGATTTTATATTTTGGTCTTAGTCCGTTATGCAATAAAGAAAAAAAGTTGGAATGTGCGCTGATTTAATTTAATTACTCGTCTCGCCAAACCAAATCGATGGCAATCATTGCGGTAACGAAAATAAGACTGCTCAAGAATTTCTTGTTTTAATCGTTCCTGCTACAAGTAATTCAATATATGTGGCGATTGAAATCAATGAACCGCCAAGAGAAAATAATAAACGATATTGCCGGAAAATTCTTTGGCTATACAGTAAATGTCATATACTGCAGCCTATGTATAGCTCAAACTGCTCACAATGGGATCGAAGTCCCTTCGTTTCTCTGGAACTCCAATCAAGCGAACAATAAAATTGGTATAACAAGTGACCCAAGAGAAAAAAAGGAATCCTTAACTGTACACTCTTACACACTTAGTACGTCTCCGTCTGTTCTATTATTAAAGCCAAGAAGAAAATACGAAAGCAAATCACTCGCCGAGCCAAAGTTCATAAATGGCATTGAGATAAAGCGAGAGCGAGCGAGAGTATTACAATATAAAATTGTCTACATGCGAGCTATATTGCCGGGATAAATTTTCGCCAGACGGAAAAAAGTAGGTCCCCTATACACGACCTCGGCCACGGACCTCATATACAACGTAAACTCGCTGCCAATCTAACGCATCGATTTGCGATTAACTTCAGTTAGCCCTCGGGATACGATATTACGAAGTAAACGCCAAGTGTACAGATGGTTATCCGGAGCAAACACACACGCGCACACACATAGATACGATCACGTGTCATCTTGCGTGTTTGATCTTCTTCTTCTTCTTCTTCTTCTTCTTCTTCATCATCATCATCTTGATGAGGATGAAAGCCTCGTAGAACCACTTAAAAGTCAATTGACGGCAATGCTTGTTTCAACGTCGTGTAGGTCCAGATGTACGCTCCAGTGAGTCGTCGATGCAGTTGTTTACCGAGAAAAGTATAATCTTTTAGTGTACGGATGCTTCAGTGGGTTCGAGGCGGAATTTTTTAACGGCTAGAGCTCGACGAAAAAAATTAATGATTCTAGACGTTTTTTTTTTTTATTTCTTCGAGCGTTCTTCAATAATTAACAGAATATCTCTGTTGTACAGAATATCGGCAAATGGACGTTTTTTATCTCACTGGAATAGGTTTTTGAAATTTAAAAACTGATTACTTATTATTGCTTGTACACATAAAAATAAGGAGACAATGTTTAAGAAATTACTAAGCCGAATGCATAGAGAGTCATAAAAGAAACATGCCTGTCCTCTAAAGGTTATAATATCCATAAAAATTGGCAATAAATCCATGAGCGCGCGTGTATTGTTTGGAAATTTATTTAAATTACTCATTGTATTGATGGTATGCATCGCTTGTGATGTGAAAGCTTAATGATACAAAGTTAAATTATTTTTAAATATTCACCGATAGCTTTATTACTTTATTGAATACTGCGATAATACGAAATTGAGTCTCACATACAAATTTCATCGTGCATGCATAACATAAACTTGCTCATGCAAAGCGATATTCAACCGTGATTTTTAATTAAATCTGTTAAATTATTAAGGATCATCATGAGCAATGGTAAATTGCTTCGATTTTAATTAAGACTTGATGAAAAAAAAAAAGGGTAAAATGAAATGGTCGAGTGCAATAATAAAGTTGTACTTGTACCTCGAAAATTGCCGCATGAAAACGTAAGGGCTCCACGTATTAAATCCATAAATTTCACATTCTCTTCGTATGCTGGAGTTCCTATAATTGTTTAATGAAAGAAAGAATATGTTTGGTTTGATAGAAAAATTGATTTCGAATCGCGAGTATGTAGAAAAATATTTAATGGTTATTTTTAAACTTTGTTATTTTATAGAATTAAAAAATTCTATCGAAAAAGAAAATGACTACAATGTAAAACGAAAGACTAATTAAAATTTGTCGCCATTTGAAAGTTATAAAATTCCACAGTACAGTTGGACATAGAAAGGCTATCATTTCAAACAGTAATCCCATTGATTGTTTTCCAACTTTTTCGTTAATCTTGTCCTAAAATATAATTATTTTTAATTAAAAGGTCTCATTGATACATCGGTTGCATTACTGCACTTTTTCTTCATAATGTCTCGCAGTTCTTACACCGCGATATCTGATATCGTCACCTTCCTTCAACTTGAACAAGCACCTTCAAACCATATTAAATTCTCCTAAAGCACTCTTATATACCTAATACCCTACTTGTTACCTTACCGAACCAAATAAATATAATCCTAGTATAAAAATAAGTCGGTCAGCCATACCCAGTAATAAAATCAATAGAGAGAGGCTTGTCGTCCCTGGCCAAAGTGATTTAAACAAAAATCGAAGGTGATGTATATAAACGGGGCCACTCTCGCGCGTTTCGGCATATCGGACTCCTGTCACATCTTTCGATGGCTCGCCAATCGCAACTCTCTCTCTCGCGCCGTGACTCTCCCCCGGCAACTATCGCGACCGACCAACTTTTCCGCCCTCGCGACGATAATAGTCAGTCGGTCACGCGATAATTTTTCGAGTCCTCGCGAGAAGTACAGTATCGACTGCCGAGGTTGAAAAGCGCCTAGAAAAACAGGACACGTTCGTTTTTTTTATGCACACACAAACACGCTCGAATCTCTATCTCCTCTCTTCTTTCTTTTTTCATTTCGTCCAACACTCAAGGCTGCGAAGAGTCAGATGAACGACCGTATAAAAGAGCAAAAGGACAAAGAGAGAGAGAGAGAGAGAGAGAGAGAGAGAGAGAGAGAGAAGGAATGGCCAAAGGGAGAGAAAAAAAAGTCTAGACGCGTAAAGTGCATATATATGTATAGAGACGGTCGGATAAAAGTTAAGCCAACGTTGATGAAACGCCGGTATAAAATGTTTATATTTCGCCACCCTCCCCGCGCTGGTGCGCGGCTCTCCGCCAGCGCTATATCTCCGCTGTCTTGTATACCGCCGCGAAATTAGCGATGACGCAAGTATACGAGGTTGTGCACGGGGGGATTTTTTTCTTTTTCCTCGCTCTCGCGTGCGCCACCGCATCCTTTTGTTTTCTCGCACCTTCGGCTGAGCTCGCGCCGCGTATATATACCACACCACCTGTTTCGCGATAAAGAGATTTATCGTCGTCCGCCATCTTATTTATATGGTATAATAAAAAGTGCGGGGATGGCTGCTGTTGTGCGGGCGGATGTCCTGCGAAGCTTAGATTAGCGCTGAGTCCGCCCGAATTACCGCGAGATTGACGCTGACGCGGCGTGGGCGGGATTTAACCATATACATATATATTTGCCAGAAGCTTATGATCGCTGGACTCGGGATATTAGCCGGCTACTGTTGAGAGACTTGGCAGAATACGAGTGCATTAAAATTCAGGAGAAGAGAATAAACGGTATGTGGAATGCTGCATCGAACCGACCACTTGTACATTCTATATAGTTGAAACGAATGCAGCATAGCGCAAAGAGTAATGCGTATTCGTTATTTGTGAACAAATATTTTGATATCGCGCGTGTCCCACTTGCGCGCATCTTCGAAATTATTATTTATAGTTTGATTGCGGTAAGCGCAGATACGGGAGATTGGTGTACTTTACTCGAGTCTAATGAAAAAATCTGTAAGCGCATATAAAGCGAAAGGATTTTATTCAAGTTTAAAGAAACGTTAATTTGACTTTTCAACTAGAAAGCCTATTACAGACATATTGACTTAATGAAATAGCGATGCAATAGAGAAATAATAATGATTTTTATTAATTGTGAGAGTGAGAACAGCCTACCTTCAACCAAGGATTCAATAAAAAATGTATAAATAATCAATGTCGCGAAAGGCCACCATACCAGAAACCGCTAATTTATTCGTTTCAATACACATTTTTCAGCATTTATCATGGCACTCGCGAAAGTCGATCGGTCGATTCATCGCCCTCAATAAGTAAAATCCACCCGGGTGTGCAAGATTGTTTTCCAAGCAAACGAGCGTCCATCTGTTAGCGCCTCGGCGGAGCGAGATCTCAAAGCATCGCGCGCTGCCGTATACAACCAGAGCAGAAGCACCAGCAGCAAGCAGAAGAAGAAGGATCGATTTTGTATAGAAAAAACAAATTTAAGCACGTCAGCTTCGCGGCGGTTAACAAAAAAAAGAGAGAGAGAGAGAGAAAAAGAAAGAAAAGGAAGAAGAAGACGAACGAAGACGAGCCATAAAGGAAGCTTCGCTCGCTCGCGCGCAACACAGCACAGCACAACAGCTCTCTCTCTCTCTCTCTCTCTAGCGCTCTCGTATAAGACAAAGCGACGTGCAAAGAGGTCAAAGAGCCAATGCACATGTGTACATGTATATATCATGAGGTGGGCGCGCGTGTGTGTGTGTGTGTGTGTACAAAAGGGAAGAATCTTAAATTAAAGTTTTTCAACGAGGAGGTGGAGACGTTTTTCTCCGCTTGGTACACACACACACAGACACAGATACTCGCTCTCTCGTATATAATAATATTACCGCGTGGCCTCTATAACGCTGAGATCTCTCTCTTTCTCTGTTGGTATGTATAAGGAGAGCCACGGAAAGGCTGGCGGTATAACAGTGGCTCGAACGGCTATTAATTATGTGGACAGAAATATAATTCAACTTGAGAATAATTAAAAGGCGTTTGCGTGTAAGGGGGCCGCCAGAGTGGGAGGGAGAGAGAGAGAGGGAGAGAGTGTAATTGTAGTAGCAGTTTATGCGAAAGTTACTAATGCAACGAAATTACATAACTTCGCGCGCTGGGCTGTAATTAATGACCCAGAAAAAGACCGCGCGCCGCGAAGTGGATCGTAAGATGTTTGTTTTTGCCTCGGCAGCTCTTTCTCAGCTCCTCTCTCTCTCTCGACTGTGCGCACGGACTATACACAATCGGCTAAAGCGCATATAATATATTTCAAGCGAACAATTGATATTCTAAATTTTCTTCATCGTTTCAACTTCTCTCGATGGATCCTAAGCGATTTTTGGCTTACCCGCGCTGGTAATTGTATTTCACGCGACAAGCAATGAAGGCGTTTGCCAGTAGGCATGGCTACAGTAAACCGAGGTCGATGGATGTCTCGATCGTATATAAGTTCAATTCGTTCGAGCGCGTCATTCGACCCGAGTTTCTTATATAAAATCGTCAGTCGACCACTCTTTGATCGAGCTAACTTTAAAGTCCGACGTTTATAACAAAAATTTTGCGGATCTTTGAAAACGTAAATGTATTTGCATTTTAATATTCCCTGCATAGCTTAGCATTTCATTAATGGTGTAGTTGGGGAGTAAAAAATGCAGACGCTTCCAGATTCTTCCGAAGCCTGAATGCTAATAAATATTTTCATTGGAATATCTGAATGGAAATGACTCTCTCTCTCTTTTGCATCTTGGAAAACAACAAGAATCTTGTATTTCGAGATGCCGGATTCCTTCATTTTTATTTTTGTCGTATCGGTTCCAAAAAAACAAACTACAGAGATATATTAACATAATGGTAAAATCTTACGTTTCATTCCAATTTTGCGAATAACCTGTTTCGTGCCATCTGCCATTCAATTAAAGAAGATATATATAAATAAATGTATCCGAAGAAAATATAGATTGAATAATTAGTATAAAAAGAATGAAAAATCATCTCGATTAACGAAAAATCAATTGGGCAGTCGGTCGAGGTGTGCATAAGCGATTATCCGTATACACAAAGGTCCAAGTTCTTGATAATTTTCCAATTAGAGATCGCAAGAAAATCCGGTAATAAGAAACTGTTATTTATAGCCACGGCGATTGATTCTCTCTTTCTGCGCGTTCTCGGCCAACCTGACCATGCAGCACTTGAGCAAAGTAAACCACTGTACAAGCTTCAAGTGTACCAGTCTCTCTGCAATCCGGTCGAAAAAAAAAACGAGACGCTCACGGAGAAAGAAAGAGAGAGAGAGAGAGAGAGAGAGAGGAGAAACAAACAAACGTACATCGCTTTCATCGCCAAAAGCCAGGGCAATCGTTCCCCCGTTATAAATGCCCCGGTCTCGTGTCCGCACTGTATATAATACGCTTTACCGGTTCAACGCGCCTCGCCCGCAAAACTCGCATCTTCGCGATTCCTGCGGGTGCTGCATGGCTCCGGTCGCTTTTGCGTCTTCTCTCTCGTCCGCGCTCTGCAAAGCAGAGAGCGATATCTCCCATTTTCGACAAGCCAACAATCTCTCTCTCTCTCTCTCTCTCTCTCTCCCGCTCTTTCTTCCCAGAACCGGTTTTGCAATTTCTGAGCTCGGGCAGCAGCAGCAGCAGCAGCACAAGGTTTCTTGTGTATAAAAGGGTGGGGAGAGGAGAGCAGAACCTCGTTCGTGCAGCTTGGGTGTAAGAGAGAGAGTAGAGGGACGGCTAAAAATAATACCCGAGCGCCGCGGCAGCAGCAGCAGCAGCATCAGCAGCAAGAGCAGCAGCGTCGTGTCGTCATTGGCCCGCGAGAGAGAAAACCTGAAGAAAATCTGCACCGAGAGCTCCGCGCGCGTGTAATTCCGAGATGTATGCTAGAGAGAGAGAGAGAGAGACGAGAGCGCGTTGCTGATGCAGTGAGAATTGGCAAACTTTTCGACGATCTATACGCGAGACCGGAATAAGTAAAGGGAACATATTGGGACGAAAGGTTTTCTAGTGAGAATTGAGTTTTTTTTTTTGCGTGCGTAAAATGACGTGGAATTCGCGTATAAAAATGCGGTTTGGAATTTATAGCGAGTTATGCTCGCTTTTCGACGGAGATTTAATCGACGATGATTAAAATCAGCGCCAGAAGTATAGGTAACCGAAATCGATAGCGATCCGATATATACCGGTGTGTTAAAAATAATCTCACCGAAAACGGAACTAATATTTCAAATCTATTTTCGCATAGCAATTATGTTACAGTTATAATCTACGCTAATCCTTGGAGTCGGCTGCTTTTAAGTGCTGTATATAAAGGAAATTAAATGTAATAAATATCTATAATTTGTCGGTAAAAGGGGTCCACGTGTAATCTTAAGTCTACAATTAAAATGACAGAGCGGCAAAGGTGTACATTCTCTACTTTTTTTTTTCTTCTGAATTTTCATAAATCTGTGTTGGTGTAGGGATTACGAGGATGCAGATCCTTACGTTATTTAACCACGCGTATAGATAATTCGAAAAAATACGCGAACGTTTACACAGCCTAATATAAATCAAACTCTATCATGCGAACTAATTAAGACAAAATAAATCGGCACTTGCACCGTAACTGATATATATATATATATATCTCTAAATCAACATCTCAAACAGCCCGCGAGTACACAATCCGATGCCATTAAACGCCAGCAGCACGCTGGCATACACACAGACACACACACACACACATCACGTACATACATATATAGGCGTCTACACGCATATAACTCGATAAAGCAGTATCTCTCCTGGTATGGCTGCAGTGGCCCTGCCAAACGAGATCCTACAACTTACATAGGAAGCTTGTCTTCACCGCGGCACATCATTAAAAACGCGCGCCTGCGAATAAATCGGATAAAGAGAGCTGCTGCGCGCTGCTGCAACGGGAGGCTCGAGGCGAATAAAAGAAAAGAGGAGCCAGAGGAAGATGAGGGGAAGGGGAGGGCTAGGGATGGAAAAGTCGGGGCAATTGGCTCTTCGCGACACGTGAACCGGAAACGTAAACGTGTATAATGTATATGAGCGCGCGCGAACGAGCGCCCGAGAAATATACCTAATGCAGCGTAGAACGAGAAACAATCAAAGAGCGATAAAGGCGAGCGCCGAGCCGAGTAAAAGGACCTCGCCGTATCGGTGTCTCTGTCTCTGTGTGTGTGCGTGTGTGTGTGTGTGTGAGCAATGAAAATGGGAGAGAGGTGAACGGTTGGACTCGACAGTTTCGGAGAAAAGAGGTTTATCGGGAAAAGGGATAAAGGCTTATACAAGAGACGGCTCGGAAACATTGGGATTCGCGTTAATTAAGGTTCTATCTCGCAGCGCGCTTCTTTTTTACCGCCTATACGCTCGTACCGTCGTCTGGCCATATTTCGCTGCGACAAATTTACTCGAGGGTTGCGCTAAAATTTACAATAGCTGTAGCAAGATTCGCATGCGATTTTTACATGCGGACCGTTGATTAAATCCTATAAGAAATACACTTGAATATATTGAAAAATACTTTCCTTTTCATGTGCCTTCTTTTTTTTATTAATAATCTTTCTCATGAACAAAACAATAAATTCGAAATGAAATATCAATTTATGTTACGATATTTTAAGCTTTAGCGCCATTCAAAACAAACATCTATATTCGTAATCGTTTAAATCACGTCTTTGAATGTTTTAAAATAACGTGCAGTAATCAATTTTTAAAAAATGAATCGCAATAATCTTATATACACTCGCTAACGCAACCGTTAACGTGCGCTCCATTGATATAGATATTATTAGATAATGGGTACAGCATAGAAATGAGGCTTTTGTATAAAATCGGAACGATTGTAGCGCCATTAGCGGCTTACTTATCGATTGACGAGATAATAATACGCATTGTGTTTTAATTAAATGTTTTGTCTTGCATTATAGTAATTGAAACGTGCGGGGGATGCGTCTAACGGCTTACATTCACAGTAATATTACATTTCCGTCCTGACACGCAATACAATAACTATTTAGTCGTGCAGGCGGCTTTGTAAATTTGAGATTATATATATGCGCTAAATACACCCACGCAATTGTCTGTGCGAGAAATTTCACAAAAAGCATTGTACAGTACGTAGTATAATCGTTGTACATTCGCTTGTCGAATCAGTCGTATACGAGTCGTCCGCAAAAATATATAGTTTCATCGACAAGCGCCGAAACTCTTCTACGATCTCAGTTCGATTTACCGCGCAATCGGAACGAAAAAACCGAACGAGAAGCTGCGACTCGGAAAAAAAGCTCTCGCCGAGCAAGAAACTGAAGGCGATAATGGGACGCGTCGCGAAAAGAAACAACGCGCGTATACATATATATATATATATATGTACATATGGTGGAAGAAGCTTACAAGAGACAAAGCAGACGCAGCAGCAGCACGTGCAGAGAGAAAAGAAGATAGGGGGCGACGAGGCAGTACCCGCAGCAGCAGCAGCAGCAGCAGCGGTAGTACGACAAAGTCGGATCGCAGACGCGGAAGTTGTTCGCAAGCTCTCCCCTCTCGCCAAGTGCATCATCGAGGGTTGGACGTGTGTCTGTACGTGTGCGTGTGTGTGTGCAGTAGGCGCATTAATTCATGCCCCCTACATGCGTGTACGCGAGCGCGAGAGCTCCGAATTAATACAGCGACGCGTCGCTTAATTAACGCGTCGCCGTCGTCGTTGTCGCTGCAGACACAAGACGAGAGAGAGAGAGAGAGAGAGTATGTGTGCGCGCACTGAGTACACCTCGTTTTCCAACTGGTTTTGCACGCGAATGCAGCTTCAGACGAGACACTCACACGCTCTCTCTCTCTCGTACTCGCCCCGCGCGATTTGCATTAATTGTCCTGGAAATGTTTGTGGAGCCTTGGTACATAGATAACGCTTTAAGGGTGTTCTTACATTGAATAATCGTATAATGATTGGAACGAGGTGGTGAAAAACGAAATTGTTGTTGAATGAGAAATATTGTGAGCTATCGGGTTGGAAGTTTTGGGACTGGACCAGAGGCTCGTGACTCGGGAGATTATCGTTGCGGGCACATGAAAAGGTCGAAACAGATTTTCTTGTAAATAAGTTTCTAAAACTGTTTGAACTTATCTTTTATACGAGCTTTACATAACAACTTTGTACCTGTATATATACGTATACGCGTTGAAAAAAGTTGAAATTCGATTTTTCGAAATCTGCACACTTTTTTTGTTATTATTTAATGGTTTTGTGCGAGTTCGGCGAATCTCTTCTCGATGGGTGCATTTTCTTAAAAAAAAAGAGTAAATTTTTTTTTCAGCTCGAATAGAACGATGCCATTTAATCACGCGACGTAAGACCCCCACGGTCGTCTGATATAATTGCTGGCACGTTGGTCAAACGCGTGAGTCTGTAACACAAACGTACATATACAGAGAGCACTATAATGTACACGGTATCACAGACGAGAGTTGTTTACGATTCTCTGAATGGCATGTAAGATGAAAACGTCCATTTACTAGGTAAACAAAGACGAAGTCCCGAACAACCGCAGTCACTCAATTTACTAGCACTTATCTAAACCGCGTAAATATATATTATATATTTGTCCTTTAAGAATGAAATCTTGATCGACCGTTAGCGATCCCGTCGATTACCAAAAAAATCCACAAATTTACGCACGATACACGCGCAAACAGCGTCCGCCGCCGCGCGTTCGTAATAATTAAGCCTAATCAATATTCCGATCGTCGAGGTATACGAGGAAGTCGAATCTCTATAGTCCGAGAGCGCTGATGGGCTTTACATTCGAATTCACGTTCGGTCGCGAGAGAAAAAAAAAATCTCGTATTTTTTTTTCTGCCGCTGCGCACGTTTATATACCTGGGACATGGTAATCACTTACGATGCTCGACAGCACACCGGACTGCCAAAAATAACTCGTGTGAGCGAGAGAGAGAGAGAGAGAGAGAGAGAGAGATAGAAGGAGAGAGGGAGATAATAGAGATAAAGAGAGGCTACGGCGAGAGAATAAAAGAGCGAAGAGCCGTGACGGGGGGGAAGAGGGAGAATGTGTATAGACAAAATAATGCTGTTCAAAAAATGCAGCGGTTTATCGCCAAAATCTCTACTGTGCCAAATTTTCTCAGGGCATTATTTTTGTATCGCGTATGCCAATTGTCTCGGTCCCTTATAGACGATATGAAATACTCGGTTCTGCAAAGTGTAATTTTGACTCTGATTGAAAATTATCAGAGCAAAACTACTGTTAAGTATTTATGAAAAAACAATTTAGCTATTTTTTAAAGTACCGACGTATCTCTTTACATGTTTCAATAACAATTGAACAGTAATTTAGCCTGTGAAAAATAATTTCAATAATGACAATATTAGTTAAATTCAACGCGTGAAGATTTAATATTATAAAAAGGTTACCCGAAAAATATCCCGAAAACGAAGTTTTATCACAATAAAAAATTCACTTTTATCATCTCGCCCAGTAGCAAAAAGAATATTATTCAGCCCCATTGTTTACAAATGCATCACTTTTTTATGTTTCACGGAACGTTTGCATTGGATAAATTTACCCTTGAATAAAGCACTACAGATAATGAAAGTAAATATCACTAACCATCAATCGTGTGCTTTTTTTATTTTACGTCCAAGATAAATTTATTAATAGATATTATTCGCGCATTTATATTTCTATTGAAATTTAATGTTAATCCTTTATACGGATGAATTGAATTTCTATACCGATAAAGTAATATACTCTGAATAATTGCTGGGACAGTGTTTATTAAAGCAATATGATTAACAGCTTGCTCTATGCTATTAGACTGATTATATTATGTATATGTAATAAAGCAATCAGATTAGCATCGGACAATTTGTAACCTGGCACCTGCAAATTGTATTCATTGCACATAGATAATGCATATGGCGATGACTTAATGTGCTTTGGCTTTACTATATATAGGTAAATAAGTTGGATAATTTTTCTCATCCCAGGGAATGATACTGCAAGTATTTCCCAAAGCAATCGTGTACAATAAGGAAAACAATAAACAATATCATTGCCGGTACACCCAATCGAGTTTTTCCCCGAAAAAAGTCGAGATTAGAATCAAATTTATCGAGTCGCATCGATACATGGATTCAACGCAATACCACGACGTTATCCGACATTCGATTCCTTCCGCTTTGCAACAACAACAATCTCAATGGCAAAACATTCGCGGGTCAAGTCGATGCCCATCCATTAATTCCGCCAAACTCACACTACAGGCTGTAACGAATCTCCAAACAATTATTCTCCAAACAAAGTGTGTACAGGTATCCTCCTTTTACATCCCGTAAATTCCCAGCTGCCGCTCAACGATGCGCGATACGCAAAAGAGCAAAGCGCTAAGCAGCACCCACACACACACAGGCTGCACAGAGAGATTATAGAGAGTTAGAGAGGCCGAAATTATCGCCGCGGAAACTAACGAGCATTTAAGAGCCACGCGCTGCTGGTGCGCCGGTGGTGCTGGTGGCTGCAGCATAACGGTATAGCCGAGCTGCGCTATATATACTCGTATGCGCGGCTGCAATTCCTCGCCCCTTTTAATCTTCGCGCTGCGCGCGGCCGCTGCTTTCTTGTGCGGCACCGACGCCACCGACGCCACCGACGCCACCGACGCCGCGCGAGGCTCCTGCAATTTGCCGGTTGGCCCAAAAGCCAAAGCGCAGCATACGTCGCAGCCACCGTTGCGCCGCTATTCGTCTCTCTCTCTCTCTCTCTCTCTCTCTCTCTCGCGCATCGGGCATTCGTCAGCGATAAAACGAGCCGCGAGAGCTCCGCGGGCGCGCGCAATTTATCGGATATCCACGAGAGCTGCTGCTGCTGCTGCTGCTGCTGTGGCACCAGAAGAGCAAGAGAGAGAGAGAGAAGCACACGAGTTAGGATGCAATTAACGGGTGAGGCCGTCGACATCCGCGTGTAAACGAATTATATGCGCTCTCTCCTCTCTCTGCGCGCGTGCGGTATAAT
>UELU01120187.1:0-17183 GCA_900490025.1 Megastigmus dorsalis | reverse complement strand
TATATATATATATATGCCCGTGAATTTTGCAGAGCCGCGAGCTATTTATACGGGAGATTGGTGTAATAAGTAGTTAGAGTATAAGTAAGCTATATATGTGCAATGTGCAGCTTAAACTTTCGAGCGCCTGTATATATATTTTAATAGCGGACCGCGTCGCGCGTATATATTTATACAATCGCTTCGCATTTATTTTCTGAACTTTGTCCGAAGGAAGAGTTATATGTATATGTTTAAAGCTGCTAACTCAATAAATTTATTTAAAAAATTCCATTATACTTACTTTCGACAACTGTACCTATATAATTTTGATTTAAACAACTTATCAGTGACTATAATTGTGCACCTTATATACGATTCCATCGAACGTCAGATTAATTCTAAATTAAAATGAAATGCCGCCCCTAAGTGTCAAAAAAAAGTTTGCAGATCCAAAGGCCTGAATTCCGTATTCAATCGTCTATACCATCTACAGTCGTCGTTTGAAAAAATTTGCAGATCCCTCGACAGATTGAACCAAAGCTATCATCCCTTACAGCCGTCGAAAACAGAGCAGCACGAAATTGAAACACCATAATATCAGTGCCGCCTTCGAGACACAAGCTTTCGGGACGAAATTCTCTCTCTGCCGTGCACTCAAAGACAAGCAAAAGCGAGAGAGAGGAAGAGAGAGGAGGAAGGCGAAGATCCAACACGTGTACGGAATGAGGCGAGAGCTCACATAGAGAGAGAGAGAGAGAGATATGACGCATCGCGCAATATGTCGAGCACACCCGTGTAATGTATCTACGCCCTGTCTGACCATGCTCGGATAGTTTCTACTTGCAGGTATACCTCGCAGAGAGATAAGAAAGCTTTTGTTCGAGCACCACGTGGAGAGTAGTTTTTCTAGAGGTGCGGTTTTGCGGTGACAACCTGCTGCTATACAATGAAAGCCGGTTGTAAAAGAAAAAGGGATCGATGAATTGATTGTCTGCAATTACGGGGAAATTGCATACGTGCGGTACCGCACGTGTGCCATCATCATAAAAGTAATTGCCAACTTCTTCCGACCATTGATCCGTATATGAAAGCTTCCTATACAAGAATACTTCCTACACGAATTCATAATTTAATCGATACACTCAATATAACCATAGTTCTCCTAAATTCACTTCTATATATGAGTTATAACATAAATGTAAACGTTTATCCCTTACGTAGAAACAACATCGTCGTACGACCAAGTTTGGTCGTTGCAAATTCGAAGCCCTCAACTACATTTGAGCATTATGCAGCTGTAACATCTGTAGAATTTTGATTAGGAGTTCGAGATTACAACCAACTTGTGTCATTTCCGTACGACAACATAATTTCATGAAAAAAAAGCGAGCGTTATCAACAAGATAAATAGAGAAAGTTTGACAATAGTAACCATGATTTTTTTCCATCCTTCAAACATTCATATCATCTATGTATCTACCTAAGATACATAAATAACGAAACAAATGAAACATAAATTACCCAGGAAACAAGTATACAGCATCAATATTCCATCAAAGTAAACAGTTAAAGCATCGAACAAATCGACAGTGAAAAAAAGTGTGCGACACAGTGTGTGAGGTGAATTCAGTATGTAAAGAATTAGGTATAGATCGCGCCTATGAATAATTTATATCCGGAGGACATAGGTTCGCTCGCGCATCGGCTCGGCAGCGATCGTAGTCGGTCGCTCGGGCAATTAACCCAAATAAAAGCGATGCAATATGAGCGAAGGCAAGAGAAAAAGAAGAAGAAGAGAAGGAAGAGGCAGAATAATCGTAAATCATAAGGAAGAGGAAGAAAGGCGTGCGAGGAGCATTAAGCAGAAAAATATCGCGAGAGATATAAAATAAGACAGGGACGGAGAAACAGGAAAGGTGAGGAGGACGTGGTGGGAGCAGAGCGCGCGTATACTTCTATGTATATATATATAGCGAAGCACACAAGACGCGACGGCGGAAGGTTTCTCCTGCGCCGGCGATTTATGAGCCCAGCTACGATATATATATATATATATATATATATTTGTATATATAGGAAAGCGAGAGGAGCGTCGGGTGTAAGCGCTAGACCAACATATAAAATATCATCCACATTTATCTTGGCGAGGTGTCACTTATGGCGACGGCAGCGTCGCGCTCCACCGCCCGAGACGTGCATTATTAATTATTATTATTACACAAAGGCGGAAATTCCGTGATGAAGACGACGGGTGATGTTGGAGTAATTAAAAATTACGCCCTTGGCTAGATGCGCGAATCGTACATAAGCTCGTCTAACCGTTCTTTTTAGAATGATAATTTCTTTTGATGAGGTACCTGCGGATAAGATGTAACAAGCTTAACGAGTGCAAATCCCGCACTTAAAAGAGAATCGGATGTATATAATATTTGCAAGAAAAACAAATGTCGCATTTAATTTATTCGTTCAAATCGAGCAAACTATTTACCTACTGATTCAACTATATCATTGCCTGCATAAAACAAGTTTGACCCTTGGATTTTAAGTATAATATTGTGTACATATGCATGAAAAAACAAGATACCATTCGAAAGTTTTTCAACGAAAAGTAGAGAAAACGCTGCCGGGGGAATTGCTCAAACAGTCATCCACGAGAGATATACTATAGCAATACCCGAATGGTATAGCCAAAGCTATAAGGAAGATCGCTCCCGCGTGCATTACAACGAGAGCGTTCGTTGTACTCCTTGCTTCGGCTGTTTGTTATACAACGAGCGGAGTGAAAGGCTCTCTGGTACGATGTGAAATTTCGCCGTCAAATTGTTTGTTGAACAATAAAAACGGTTTGCTCTTTCTATCTTACTGTAATGATAATTTTTTGAATATTCACCATAGTCCTCATGGCACGGGAGACATCTTTATTTTTATACCGCTGGTATACAATTGTCTCTCCAAACTTCGATAAACATCTGTGAATTGACAGTGAAAAAAGCATCCATACATTATTCTCGAAAAAATAGGCGTATAAAGCATTGCTTTATGCGTAAGAGAACCAAAACCAAAGTAGCCGCAGAGCAATAATTTCTCTGGAAAAAAATCAATTTTGCACATCCCCTTTTTGTCCAAGGAAGAACGCAACCGCTGCTCCACCTCTCCAATTTAATTTCACACGAAAAGTTTGATATACCGCGTCCTCCATCCAAGGGTCGGCTATTAAAGATTTACGAGCTCGCGAATCCACGGTCCACCGCAATAATAAAGGAGCATGTTTTTCGTGTTATCAGTAGGAAAATGACGACTACTGCTTGCAGCATAAAAATGCTCACTCCGTGTAAAACGAGCTTCGGGCGCGGAAAACCCTGTCCGGGGCCGATGAAAAATGGAGCATCCTCCCCACCTCAACGTGGCTCTCGAGAGTCCCGCAAGTGTAGTAAAATTACGGGTAAAGTAACCTCTCGATCGAATTGGTTTAGAAAATTGTTGAATATAACCATTACGCGGCAATGACATCGGTGCCGGGAGTTGACGAGAGTCGCGCATTATGCGCAGGCTATAGAAACATCGATGTCATGCTCCTGTGCGATAAAGCTCGACCACGTGTT
Organism: Megastigmus dorsalis; assembly: GCA_900490025.1. Taxonomy (NCBI): domain Eukaryota; kingdom Metazoa; phylum Arthropoda; class Insecta; order Hymenoptera; family Megastigmidae; genus Megastigmus; species Megastigmus dorsalis. Next base: position 13,599 of record UELU01120187.1, on the reverse strand, counting down.
GCTCGTGTTATATACCCGCGCTCAAAAAGACAATCCGAAACTTAGGCTGAACGCCGGGAACAGGTCCTCTCGTTCATCTTGGGCTACGCGCGTTACACGCGAGATGCATCTTGACAAATACTCGCGATACTTGGCTATCGATGACTTTATCATCGGTTCCTGGGAATCATAAATGCTCACGTGGAATTTATATAAACACTTCCGTTGCATATTTCTACACCGTGATTTGAAAAGAAAAATTCTCGACTATTTCTACAGAATAAAATGATTTATTATTCTTGACGTCGCTTAAACGTTTTTAACGCACATGCACAAACGAAACATTACACGCGAGTTATAATCACTTACTATATATATATAGTCAACCAGGGAATAAATTTGATTGCCTCGATCATGCACTAGCCACGCACAAATTCACCTATATAATACACTGCACTTACTGAGAAATTCAATTTAAATATATCCGCGAGCACTCGTTATTATATTCGCTAGTAGTCTGTGGCACACGGCAAACGTGTATATACTACTACTATATGTAGGTACAGCGGGGAAAAAGTAGCGCGTAGTAAAATGGAATTTCGCGAATACCAATGGGACGTAGGTACGCCGCGCCGAGTCTCGGCTGATGCTCGACTTTAAACTCGTGCATGGTACAAACCTCTCTCTCTCTCTCGCGCGACTTTGCGTATTAGCATTCCTGAAGGACCGTAGCGGCAAATTGGACGCGCCGTTCTTCTAGTCTCTCGCTGCGTGCGGTACAGCGACTTTCGCTCCATTGTCGCCTTAATCGTTACAGCTGTTTAAATTTCATCGATTGCGCGGTAATAGTGCATACCCGCGTGTATTTAGCAGTTTTAACACTCAGATTATAACATCATATATTTGTACCACGTAATTAAACGTCCGAAAAAAAAAATGTCTCGATTCGACGATGCGTCGGTGACAAAGCGCGTGAAAAAGAAATTCAACCGAATTGCGCATACATAATTTTCTATATAAAATTTACAATCGCATATTTAGATTCTGTTGTAATAACTTTTTAAAAATTCCATAAAATATTTTAGTACTTGGGACCGGCACACATCTCTTACCCGAGTCATTTAAAAAGCTCTGAAAACTTACGCTGAAATGTGGCCATAATCTATTGAATTACGCAATAAAAAATATATACCAAGGCACTAAGCTCCAATTGAGAGCTTTTACGACCATCCCTTACCTTAATTAATGGCTTTATAATTCTCTGTGTTATTTCAGATTTTATCGCGTATATCGTTAATTTTTATTAAGCTCTTCAATAAAGCAAAGACACGGTATGAACGCATTCTATCAATCCGTTATTATATAACTTATTATACACTTAAAAGGATTCGATATTCAATTCTCTCCTTTTGAATTCCATCATGACTAGACAATTGACGTACATAGATCTAATCAACGATAACCTATAAACTCTAAATTTATACTCAAATTCCAAGAAGCCAATAATGTCGCGCAGCAAACCGACATCACTTGTTCATTACATCGATATATAGGGTATATAATACATCACGGCAGAGGTAAAGGATTCATCGCGGCTCTCGCGACCAAGCAACACTATGTACAAATTTCCAAATCATTTTATACGATCGTAAAACAAATTTTATCACCTTATATAAAGCATTATCATATATACCGTGCGCGTTTCAAAACTCACTTGACTACACTATATCAGTCCATATAGCTTATATCGTATACTTCTCGTGCAAAAAAAATGAGAGGAAACCGAAGAAATGGTTCCGTTACCTGCAATAAGGGTCGGTTTATATATATAACACGCAGATATAAGTACTCAAACCGGTAATGGTCGTAAAAGGGAAAATTTTTTTCCTCTCTGTATATCTTTCTCTTTTTACATTCTCGCGCTAAAAGTGCCACACCGAAAGGTATACGACTAAGTTGAGATGGCCGTTACAGAGGGGAATTTTATTGCCGACTCGTGACGTCTGGACGCACGAAACGATATCGCTTATCATCGACGCTTCTTCTCCCTTCGTCCCCTGCGCACCCTCTCCTTCAACGATCCTTCGACAAGATAATACTAGAGCGGCATATATATATTTTTTTTCTTAAATTCCCTTCATGCCTCCGTCATTTGAGACGATGGATATTTCTCAGCAGCTATCCTCGGTCGATCGGTAATTAAAGCGACGCAGAATTACAGCTCGAATGACCATAAAGGCTGTAAATAAACTTTGCTCATTCGCGTCGCAGTGTATAATAATGACGCCCCATTTCTTGAGCCCGTAATAAAATGATAGATTGCTGAAATTTTTCAAAAGTTCGCGTTGCGTAGAAGTATACTTTAGACACTTGGAGTTCTGCAGTAAAATACAGATAATAAGAATGAGCTATAAAGTATCCCTTATTTTTATAATTACTGTAACTTTGCGTTGGATATATCAAGTAATCTATCCCGACTATTGACTAAGCTGTCAATAAATATTCCCAGCTAAGTATTGAATTTCTTAATTATAATAATTAGTACAGTATTGCATCCCGCCTCGTTCACATAATACATACATAAGCAAACAAATTCCGAGGGAATAAACATTTACCTCGGGGCGTTAGAGAATCGAGGAATCATCGAACTTCCGCGAAAGTACGAGCCGAAGATAAACCAGGCAAAGTTCGGGCATCAAAAGCTACTTGTCTATATATATAGATATTACGCTGCGACGCACAGCTCAAGGGCTAATCAGACAATTGCGCGAATAAGTTCCGCCCGGGGGCCGCAAAAATTAATTATAGGCTCGTCCGCTGGCATTATTATTCCTTGACTATACGTCCCGAATTCGCAACGTCTATCGAACGATAGCCGCCTTTCGAAACTTGTTTACCTGCGCGCGGAAACTTCCTTAAGCTGGGCGCATAAAACTAAGCGGTTATTAAAATATCGGCCCTCGGCCGCTTTCGCGAATGCTTCAAATTTTAATCAGCCAACTCCAGCCAAGTTTCCCGTTGCCCCCGCCACCGCCGCGTTCCTATCGTTCCTGCATACTTTCGTTGAGCGATTTTTTCTACAAAGTACCACGTAACGGCCGACTAGGTAAGTTCCTCACTCGATAATAATAAAATCCGAGAGTCTGGATAAATTTATTGAATTTCGAGCGATGCATAATATTATAAAAAAGGCGGCGTTCAACGAAAACTCGATACCGCGCGCCAACAGTCTATTTTTAACGAAAAATCGATACGCGAACCAATTCATTTTAACGGAAGCTCATCAAAAAAGCGTTAATCCTATACCGGGCTGAAAAAATAAATACCCTTTTCCAAAATATTAAATCCCGCACTCGCGCCCATGCCAGCACCTGCAATATTGTACCTCCGCACACACACGCACACAAAGAGAAGCCTCCGCTGTCGCATACGCAGACCCTCTGCGCATAAATACGCACACCTTACAGCTCCCTATAAACAAAGTACCACACAAGGCGAGCAGCAGCAGCCAATGGCCGATAATGTGTGTGTACGTGCGTGTGCTGCTCGCAATTACTGCGCATATCGCGGCCGCGCCAGGCTGCTGTAATTCGCTGAACTAATTTTACACGTGCAGAGAGAGAGAGAGAGAGAGAGAGAGAGAGAGAGAGAGAGAAGGGGTTTATTGGTACAGGCTGTCGACGCGACATCGAGAATTTCAATTATCGCGATAAGCGTCGTCTGACGTGCACCACCACCGACATCGCCGCGGCCGCTACCACCGACGCCGCGCTTTACCCGCGTGAGAGATCGATCCACTTTTGCGGTGTAATATCCTTACGTCGAGTTATACCGGCCTATATATTTATGTGTGTGTGTGTGTGTGTGTGTGTGAGCGTTAATGAGCTGTGGATTAAAAAAGGTTGAACGGTGCGGGTGTCGTGACAAAGTGGGAAATAATGTCGCCGCGCTGCTGATCTAATCTGCGGGTAGAGATCCGTTGTTTAATTGTTGGTCGTATGTGTTTGGATGGAGACGCAAGGTGAAGGTGATTCATTTGAATAAGCTGGAATTTTATATAGAAGTAATCCTACTCAAACAGTATACGACGATCGATGTCCGCGGGTAAAAATAGATCTTTATAAGCTTGAACTTTTTTTAATCTGAATTTTATCAAAAACTCATGATATATCCATCTCGTTTCCGTTCCCGCTCACGTTGTTGTATGGGTAAAGCTAATAGATCGGTATCTCGAGATAGAACGAGTCGACGTGACAAAAAAAGGGAGCAAGCAATGTTTGTCCAAGATATTTCTCACGCGCGTGGCCGATACTTACTCGTGTAAGGTCGTAATTCGTTCTCGCTCCGTAATGGATGTTGGACTTGCCCGCGGAGATCGACTCGACTGTGTGTAATTTGCTTTGTTTGAGCAAAGTAGACCCTTTTTCGGTGGGCGTGTATATAACGAGGAAGTCGTGTGTGCGGGGATCAATTAAACGTTGTGTATCTGCTGTGTTTACCCAATGAAAGACGCTTTTTCCGACGCATTATTTTTGTTTGAATTTTCCCCGAACTATAGATTGTCTCTGTGTGATATTATTCGATGATGAATTTGAAGCGAAGTGGTTCACACGAAAAATTATTAATTAAAGCCACCGCTGCTCTGATTTCTATTTGCGATGACCCATTTTTTTATTTTTTAAACTTTATTATTTTTGTGATTCTACGGCGCATCTTTCGTTCATAAATATTAAGGAAAAGCGGATTTTATGCGGGTTACGTGCGTTATTTATGCTGCGTAAATATAATATTTTGCTTGGCGGTACTGAAAAAAAAAAAAAGAAAAAGAGCAAAGAGCTACGCTATGTGCATAATTTAACAGGCGCAGTGGTAATTAAAAAAAAGGAAAAAGAACAATGAAAGTGTTTTCAGTTTTGCTAACAAAAAGAATCGTATAATTCTTGAAAAATTTCACGGTGTGATTAAAAATAACTTAAACAAAATATGCGAAAAACCTGCAAAATTTAATGTTAGCACACACTCGGAAAGCTATATCAAAACTGAGCATAATTTCTTTAGAAATCCAAATCCACGGTGTTTTGTAATTAAGCAATCGTCTATATTTAAATAATTAACGATCGAGCCATTTCCGTCACGTTTTCATCACGGTGAGAAACAACTACAATTCCATCGTTCAGCTCTCAACAAATACGCAGAGAGACAAAAATGTCAGCCCCATAGCTCCAACATATATCCAATGCGTCGCTGGATGGAGTAATTAAATAAAAGCCGGTATAATTAATCGCTCGTATACGCATTCATACGAATTAGTAGAATTTACTCGGCTATCCCGTTGACCCGCAGCTCTATCGCGAAAAACCTATATTATGTGTACGCGTATATACACGTTGCATGCGTATATATACACAGTCGATGTATATTAGTCGCGACTAAATAAACGTATTTCTCATTACCGTAATTACGGTTTTTGCCGCGCACTGGGCTTGGCATTATTAAAAATCCATTTGCGTCTGTATACATAGACGTGCCGCTGCCGGCACTCCCGGTATATCGCTCGCAGAGTGAATGACTTCCGATCCCTTCGAAACTTCCGCCAATCGTGCGAATTTTCCGACGCGAAATGCTTTATAACCAATGCTTCAGGATTTCCAGCGCTTGAATGCATAATCGTATGCTAAATGTTTGGAAATGTGCTGTTACATTAGGTATTGTGCATTTGCGTTGGATAATTTACATACACAGCTCGCGAGTTTTTCATTCAAAATTTTGTGTTAATCATTTACAAAAGCTCCAATACTTTTCGTATAAAGTATATAGCTACATTGAGTATGATTTTCTTTTAATTAAGATTAATACAAAAGTGCGAAAGTTACGTAACTATCCGTGAATATAACAAGCGCGATGAAACTGAAGTTCTATCGTTTTAACCGCTGTAAATATGATGGTGGTTTTGATTGCGCTAGTCCTAAAGCGTTCGGATGCGGGTGTACGAGTGGAAGGCAATAAAACGAATCCTCGCTGGAGACAATGGCGACAGAAATGATGACGCAGGAGGCGCAGTTATCTTTGCACAGTCTAAAATCAGTTTAATTGTTATAAATACACGCCGTTTCGCGTTTAATTTTGGCCCCGGAGAAAACGCCACCGCGGGCTTTTTACATCCAAATGAATCCCTAATTAAATGAATTTTATTTTAATATCATAATTAAACTCGACGCGGTCCTATGCTCTAACAATTGTGAAGATAAAATAAATGAATATTTCAGTAGGCTATCGTTAGAGTCGAAGTAATGCTATTGCCAAGCATGTACAATTTAATATTTCATTTATTTAACTGAAATACAATTCTAAAAGTTAAAAACGAGCTTTCTATGCGCAGTGCTCCGCAGTGCACGTCGATTCTCGCGCACAAACCTCATCAACGTGGCATCTACGCGCGCAAAATCAATTTCGTTCGTGCACACGGCGAATATCGAGCTCTCCGTCTCTCTAATAACATAGAACGCAGCTATCCGCATTCGTAATAACCAAAGGTGAAGTATGAGCGTAACAAAGAAAGAAAGTATGGAAGGAGATATAGAGATAGAGATAGAGAAAGTGAGAGGGAACTTTCCGCTCTACGGGATTATTTTTACATCGAGCGAAAGTGGAAGGACAGGTGGATTGAAAGGAATCTCCAGCGGAGATATTCCTCGCGCACTGCACATAAAAGAGCTAGAGAGGCGCAAGTGGAAACGAGGAAGAGCGAGAGAGAGAGGAGAATCGACTGGCGTCTCTTCGGGACTCGGAAGATTAATGCCGCGTAATCGGTTTTCCATCCACTTCCACTTCTGCGATTCTCCCTTTCCTGCAACGATCCGCCCGACCTCTATTTTTTTTCTTTCTTTGCCTCTCGTGTCACTTTGCGCACATACACCCGTGGATTTTTGACTCATCACTCCTCTCTCTCTCTCTCTCTCTCTCTCTGCTCTCTTTCAGAAAGTGCGTTTTCTCCGACAGGACGATCGCCTCCTGCCTCTTTCTTTCTTTTCTTCTCTCCTTTTCAGCGCTGAAATTCAGAGAGTCGAAAGGTGGAAAGCTCGAGGTTTTGGTTCTTTCTCCTTTTTCTATTTTTTGAAAGCGGGTGAAAAATTGCCGCTGGCTCGGCTGACATGAAAGAGAGAGCCAAGATTTATGCGGGCGTCTTATTCATTTTTATACGGATTAATGGGACGACGCGCGAGAATCCGCTCCAAAGTGGGATTTAATCGCGTGTATTTAAAGGCCCTGTAAAAGTGACGCACTATGGCGACTCGGTTGACACGTTAACTAATGGTGAACTCGGACGATATGAGCGGACGATAGTTTGCTGATATGGCGAGAAACTAAATATTATTAGGATTGCAACGCAACTAAGTTTGTTTTTTCTCCTGCTTTTTATTATGTATAATTACAAGCTGTAAGCTATGTAAATTTGCTAAGTTATAGCTTTTAATTTTCTGTTAAGCGGATTACCGTTAGAAGACTTGCGCTGAGGCGAATTTACTTTATTGCACTCTTTTGTAAATGATAAAGCACTTCAAAGAAATGCAATTTTCATTTTTAATAAAATCAATCAGAGTTTTCACCGCTTTATATTCATAACAAATGCAAAGAAGAATATTTACTTTTAATATTGAGTTGCCAACCATTACGTTAGATTAATTTGATAATTCGCAAAAAAGTACTATAAAATATAGAAATTTGTACAATTTTTCAATTCTACTATAGAATTATTTGTGTTACATTATGTACTTATCAACTGCAGCTGTTTTTAAAGCAGATCTTGCTTTTCAAATAGACCTAATTACAATCTTAATGAGACAAATCACAATCGCCAACTATCCAGCTACAATCACCATTTCTTTCTCTAGTTCAAAGCATATCAAACCGAACCATAAACCTAATTACAACCTACATTTTTAACTTGAATAGTAATTATGGCATAACAGTTCATAAAACAACTCTTAATCAAAACCTACATCTCACAGGTCTTAAATAACTCCGATATTACTTAGCGTAAGATAAACATTTCAATTAAAAACAGTTGGTGCAGGAGACTTTGACCAACTATTAAATGAGCGAAAACTTTGCTATCAAGTGAAAATAAGGACAGGCCAGAGATAACGAGAGAAAGAGAGGGAGAGAGAGTACAACAACACAAACCGGTGCAGTTGGAGTAGCAGACGTAGATATCTGCAATTGACGAACGGTATCTGACACTCGGCGAGTTTCGATGCTTGCGCGGTGCGCGCGGAAACGCGATAGCGGCGCCCAAGTGTGTTGGTATATTCGCTATGAGCACACCTCACACAAACAATGCCCTGAAGGTTGTGTTGCTTAGTTGCTCTGCCCTCCGCTCGGGCTAACCGAGGTAGCCGCCCGTACGCATACGTGCACGGTACACAACCTTAAAATCTTTGTGTGTGTGTAATAATGTAATCTCATAGCGAATAACTATGTGGGGTGTATAAGCTTGGTTGGCGAAACTTGAGATGCAGTGGGTGCCATGCCGCTGAATTATTTGTCATATGTAAATTCGTGGTTACAGTGTATTAGTTCCTCTGATGGACGCTGCGAAAACAACCGACTTTCTGAAGGGAGGATGAAGTTGAGCCCAAAGTATTTGTTGGGGAGTTCTGGATTAGCACTTTGGGATTTTAAACGTGTAAAGTTCGTTGCGGAATTGAAGTTTCTCTGCATCGTTGATATGCTTGATACAGTTTTGTATTTACTTCATTTTTTAATTTTTATCATTTCCTTTTTGTTTGTTTAATCTAAATATATAACTGTTGTGTTAAGCTTGAAAAAAAAAATGTATTTTCGCAGCTACTTTCGCTGCTCTATCCTCTTTCATATCGGAGTCCCGCGGACTTACGTGACTCTATACTTTTGAGCCTTCTAATGCAATAAGGGACTATATTGATTTTACTAGGCTCCGGGTGACAAAGAATACACATGATACTGGAATCAACTGAAATTCAGTACAGCTTTTTATTGCAGCGTGACATTCACTTTTATAAGTCAACCATGATTAAGCAACTAATACTTGGATTAATCTAAAAATATATGTACATTACCTTATCTATGTTATAAAAAACATTTCTCAGATATTCAATAATTTCCTTCATGCCATAAAAAATTAAAAAATTAATCTTATTCGAAAATAATAAAAGTAAACAAACGAATCCTAGTATGCATATCTATATATTATTCACATCTATAATCATTTATTTATTTGCAATGTCACATAATCGTTAATTTTTCGATTGGCGCCAGACGTCAACCTTGAACCTTGCATGTATAAAATGCGTTATGAAAAAATAATCCAATGCACGAGAAGATAAAACACGTTTCTTCCCGAGGTGAACTTATAATACTTCGGGGGTAAATAGCGTGAAACTATATCCAGACAAACTTTAAATAAACTTGACTGCTACTCCCTGAATCTCTATACTGCTTTGACGCTATATTTCCATTTATTAAATAAGCAGAAGAAGCGCTACTCTGTATTGCATCCGCCATAAATTGTCTTCCTGAAAATAACCCTCGAACTTGCAGCAACTTTATACTCCATAAGAGTATACTTTACACGACATTCTATATTTCCTGCTCATTCTTGTATACGTACCGTATCGTGTGATTGTGTTTGCATAGGCTGATACCTTTTGTTTGTCAATGAACGCGTGTGCATTTCTTTTAAATACGATGTATAGCGCACGCTTTCATAATATACAAATAATTTAAAAATGATTATAATTCAAAAAGCTCGAATAAATCCGGAAGAAGATACTGTTATTGAAAGCACGTTGGGAAAAGATCCAATGAAAAAGCGATCAGGCCTTATTTATTCACAGTGCAGGTCCGCGACAGCGGAAACCCATAACTCATTCGCCTATTTATATAGTATGTATTCATAGGCTGTCGAACACTATAAACTTGTAATGTCGTGTATGTGCCCGACTCCTGCTCATGAATATACATTTAGGTATATATGTATATTCGTGATATTACGATTTTTACTGGCGGACAACAGAAGTATGCATTGCGCCGATGACTCTATTTTTTATTCTAATCTATTTCTAATTCTTTTTAGTAGTGTCTACTTTTCTAATAAACTTAGTTAAGCCTTGAAATCAAATAAAATCTATTTATTGAGAAGAAATAACCTACGAATGTACATTACGTAAATCGGTACTTCGTTTCTATTTGATATCTTCAATAATTGAATACAGTAAATTGGCACAAATTTACATCGATGATTCATATTCAATGAAATATCGCCTGGATTTATTACGAGCTGTATGCGTGCCCAAATAAAATAATTTATTTCTCATTTAATATTTTTATTGATCTTCAATAATGTAACTTTATTTTTCAGTAATAAAAAGATATCTCAATAATATACGGAATATAAATAAAATTTTTATTCGCGGGGTTGAATGTTGCGCTTAATTAAAAATATACCTAAATAATTAATTATGGCTTGGACGCAATAAAATAACATTATAACGCGATCGCATTTTACAACGCTGCAGCATCATTAAAAGATTTATAATAAAACTTGTACCCTTCATTTTAACATCCAAGTAATAAATCAAGCTTACGTATACCCAATAAATAATCATCAAGTATTCTCCTGTAAACTGACGTAGCTCAAACACGTGCATACCTTTTTCGCAAACTCATTAAGAAAGGTCTATATATAACTAAAGCGAAACGGTAAATCCGGAATTACGAAAATTAATCGGAAAATGAATCTTAATAGCCAAGGGTTTTTAGGAAAAACGGCCAAGTATTTAAGGTCATTGTCGAGTACATCCGATGTCCGTACTCCATTGGGAATTTTAAATTCGGAAAAAAGGCCGCAGATACGCGCGGCTGTCTGAAAAATTCAAGGTGAATGCCGCGGCTCGAGGCCGACCCTGGGAAAAGAAGCGAGATATATAGAGAGAGAGAGAAAGAGAGAGAACGAAGGAGAGTCGTCCCACCCCATCTGGAGCGAATTTGAATAATGTAACGTGCAGATGCGCGTACACGGCATTCCGTATATCACGAATCGGGCAGTGAAAATTTTAAAATGACAAATTTCTCATATTTTATGGAGACCGATGTACCTTGAAGTGAGACTCGTGCATAATTGTAACAAAGCCAATAATCTCCGATAATCTTAAAGCTATGCTCATATAAATAGTAAAAAAAAGGTGAAATTTTAATGATGGAATTTTTCAGAGTGACGAATGTTTTTTCAGAGATTTGCAAAAAAATTTAAAGTGTATAAAACAGTAAATTGTATAATATAATTTCAAAGGCTGGGTTTTAGAAAGAGGAGGACTTTTTATATAATTACATCGTTTTTTTTCGCGCTTCAATAAAGTGTGAATAATGTCAAGTTGCGCGTTTGAAGGGAAATAAAATATGAATAAAATATGGCGCGTTCATTTTCAAAATGTAAATTTTAAATTAGATGGTAATTCAAATTTGCACCCCGTTTTATCATAGCTGCGTGAATTTTAATAAAATAGAGTGTCATTTTAAATGCAAAAGAATTTTGTCCCTTAAAACAATAAATGCACGAAATTCTTAAAATTACAGTTCAGTTAAAATTAAAATTAAAGTACAGTTCTTTATAGTGTATAAATAAATCTTTTACATAACTACGCTAAACTTCCATTTCGACAACTGATTATTTTAAAAGGGAAACATTTTGTACTGGGGAACTGTAGACTATGACCTTAGAGGCGCCGATACCAAGCCAAACTCTACAAATTTCCTCCCTCGACACTCGCGAATTCCAAACCATCCGCGGGCTTTCCCACACAAATCTCCGCATGTGCACACTCTTTTTTCCCCCTCCTTCGCATATACGTCAACGCTATTTCCTATATACGTGCTCGCCGCCTTGCATAGGTATCTAGGGCGCGCTCGCATTAAATTTCGCGCGCCTTGGGTTCTGCCGCACCACCGCCGCCGTGACGATTTTCTCCCCTCCGCTTTTCTCCTCGCTTTTCTCTCTCTCTCACTCTCCTCTCTCTCACTCTCTTGGCGACATTGATTCGCCAATTGCGCCAATCACCCCCAGTGCAAACCGATATCCGAGAAATTCAATAAAGGAGCAGCTGAGACGAGAGGAGAGGACTCTTTACACCCGATATCACCCACTGGCGAGCCATTAAGTCGCGAGAATCTTAATTCGGCGGGATACGTATTTTTTTCAGTAAATAGCGCGGTTCTTAGCAATCTTTTTACCGTTAAACTCTCTTGTTTTTTTTATGTCAGTTGGTTTAGTCAGATTTTTAAGTTTGTAAATTGTTTGAAAATGATTAGGTATGTCAATAATGCGCGCGGGATTTTTGCGAAACGAAAATTTGGCTGTGTTCTAAGCGTTCCATTGTCGTCATTATTGCTGTCCAAGGTTACGAAGAGAGAGTCTATATACAGTTTATTGGATAATAAAAGTTAATAACGAGCTGGCGACACGACTGTAATTACTGACTTGAAAAATTTTCCTTCCATCGGCGTTTCGTTTCCTACGCACATACTCGCTAAAGAAATTGACGTAAAGATATACGCAAGAATGTTTATTGCACCGAGGTTGTTAATAAAGTTATAGGTGTTAAACTTTTAACCACAAGACCTTGCGGTATATATTTAGACATTATATTAAAGTTAGTTTACGCAGATGTTCTATGAGCTGTTGTTAATAGCGCGAAGAGTAATTAAACTTGTAGCAAAATTCAATGTTTGCGACTTTTGTTTGACGAGACATAGCTATAGCATCCCAATCAAGCTACCCTTACTTTGTTTACACAGTTTAGGTTAACGTTCAATTATTTCTGTAACGAAGCAAATTGTTACTGTATGCTTCCGCTCTATTCTTATATACTTTTAATTTATTGTACTTTACATTCCTTTAATTAGAGTCCATTCTCAACTTAAGATAATACGAAAGTTTACAATTCACAAGTGTGTTCACCCATATTCCCAGATGTTCCGTAAATCTTTGTCACTGCCGTTCACTCGGCGTCAATGAAATTTCAACAATAAACTTCAAAACCGAATTTTCAACTAACCGAAACTCTAATGCATTTAAGAAAAAGCCATTATCAAAATCCAATTTGCTCGTGTGTGCGAAACAAAGCCACGTCCTGAAAATCAAAGAATAACCCGCAATTCCCACGATATAACTCCATTATTCCGCAGCAGAGACAGAAAAAAAAAAGAAAGAAAAAGCGAGCAAAACAAGAACAACCAAAATTATAGACGATACCTTACGCGTCCGGCCCGCCAACCAGTCAAAAAAAAAAGGTCAGCAGCATATCGTTTCGGGATGTAAATCCGATGCATCCCCCCTTCTTTATACTCGGCCTGCGACTCTATTATAACCCCCCGAACACACAACATTTTTTATCCAGAAGCATATCAACCGACCGTAATAACTCCCTCGCGAGAGGATTCCCTACTCCTCCTCTGTTTTTTTTTCCATCTATCCCCCCTCAGAAAAGGAAGAGCATAACAGAGCTTCAAATATTAAAACCGTCTGCGGACACACTCGCGCACTCGACACTCGTCTCTGCCTCCCCCCCCCCCCCCCCCCCCCCC
>UELU01120186.1:0-16738 GCA_900490025.1 Megastigmus dorsalis | reverse complement strand
ATATCATAGCATTTAGTTATTATCTTGATTATTCATTTGCAAGAGGAAATTTTTCAGGGAAATGCAGGGAAAAATAGTTGTGAGCCTATAAAATTTCGTAATTAGCATTGGAAATATATCTATATATATCAATTTTCAATAGATATAGATATATTTACAATGTTTTTCGTGGGCATCCTCCTTTATATATAAATAGTATTATCGTACCGTGAGATCCTATACTTTTTATAAATAATTTGGATAATAAATTATGAGGATATTTGAGTTTTTCAGTTTATTTAACCTTTTTTTAAATATTTTTAGTTAAGGACATGCCGGATATCGACACAGATACATACCTTACAGGTATTTTACTTATAAGGGGAAGCCGGAGGACTTTGTTTTATCGATAGAGTATAGCTAATTCACGAATCGCGGTTTCATAGTTTTCTCCTCGTATACTGAATTAAATTTTCTGAAATTTGGTAGAATCTCTTGAAATTCACGATAGGATTGGGCTCAACAGAGAAAATTGGAAAAAACCGGGAATAGTTAAAAAGTTACTGACTGTACCATGCGACTATTCACCTCGGCATTTAAATTAGTGCCAACATTAATCTTTGCATTTAGAAGTTGCATATGCATTTATAACAAAAATATTAGGCAATATTCATAGACAAACTCTGTTGAGCCCAATTCTTACAACTGAAAAGAATAATTAAAATTTAATTTGACAGTCGAACTCTCAGTATATTTTACAAATAAATATGAAACCGATTTCGAGGTGGGCGCACTAAATTTTGATGACAAGTTACCACTAACAGTTTAGTAGTTCACTTCGAAGGTAAGTGGCGCCGAGATAAATAGTCACTCAAGTCTCTGACGCCGGCAGTAAATAACTTTTTTAACTTTTTTCGGTTTTTCACAATTTTCTCTGTTGAGCCCAATTCAGTAGTGAATTTCTAGAGTTTCTACTAAATTTCAGAACCTTTCATTCAGTATACGAGGAGAAAAGTATGATACCGCGAATCACGAACATCTATACTACATGGATAAAACAGAGTCCTCCGGCTTCCCGTTAACGCTCCTGCTAATCAAAAACTGAGGTTAGGTGACAAAAAGCTTCTTATCTCTGTGATCATGAAGATTTAGGGCCGTATCGCTAAAAAGCAAAGCAGAGGCACAATCGTATTCCTACATACCTAGAATATTTTGAAACATAGAGAAGAAAGGTGAGATCAATTATAAATGTATTATTAGAAACATGCAATTGGCGATTATATTGCGTAGAGTATACTGTAACACGGTGCGCAAGTTCAGGAGGCTTTGAAAATAGCTCATAAACATGACAGTATTAGTTGAGCTACCTATCTAGGCCCATTTAGCTCTCCTCGCAGTGTCCTACCATGTCGAAATGCTTTCTTTGTGCAATTAATCGTAAATACCAATTTTCAAATAATGATTTAATTATTAATTTTACCTTTATTTCTACATTTCAAAATATTCTATATCGTCAGTTGGGTGGAAAAAGGTACTATCTCGGCGGGGGCTTGAAATGGGTACTATCTCGGCATGAGATCTCCAATGATAAATGTATTATTATGGTATAGTTGAGATAGATATTTTTCCATATACCTTGTAAAATTAATCGATGAAATACATTTATTTTTATTTTATTTTGTAGTAGAATTAAAATAGCGTTAAAAATACCTAATATAGGTAGGTTTTGTTATATACGCGATTTTATTGGGAAAAAGAAGAAAATTGAGTATATAAATATTTGTAAATTGAGAATTGTTGAACCAATTCTTAATTTTTTTTTTTATGATAAGTAACTATTAATAAAATATATGTATATATAATGTATAACTATACTGCAATGAAACAAGTGTTTATCAGAATATAACCAGTCCATTTATTTTCAAGAAAACTGATTGATTAGTATGGTACCTGTAGCAGAATTTGTACGAGAATTCCGACACATTTGACTAACAATATCAATTTTTCTGAATTATACACATTCCAGCATCAGCACTTCCCACTATCCTCGCGCATTTCCATAATAAATAGTTAGAAACCTTTCACGTTCAATCCAAAGCGAAAAAAAACGAAGAATTCCATAGAGCTTCGCCGCAGCTAGCGCCGAAAGAAATGTTTATTTTAGCTTAACTAAGGTCGCGGAGCTCGTACCTGCTGTTATGCCTCTATACTCTATACACGTCCATTGTATTATTTCCTAGGCGGATACGAAGAGGAGAGAGAGAGAGAGAGAAAGAAAGAGAGAGAGAGAGAGGGTTTACGGAGAGCACGTGTCCTAGGACACAACAGTGGCCTCGTGCGTCGAATATCACGAACGGCTTACGTGCGATTTGGTCTACGAAGCTAAACGCACGTTTCACGCGGGTATGCACCTCTGGCTCGTTTTCTTACGGAGCAGCATTATACAGGATGATGTTTTGGAGCTGAGAGATTCCGAAAAAAGATAAAGGATGCGCAGAGTCGAGGATCAATGGTACCTTTTTGGAGATCTCGTGGTTTAACGGCGGAAGGTGTCGCGATTTATGTCGTCCCGAATGGGGTTTTAAATTCTTCATGCCCTCGACTCGCTCTCTCGTGTCTACGGTTTATACGATCTTTTTTTGAGAGAATGCGACTTGGGAATTCTGAAATGGAGAAATTAGCAATGCTTTAAGAGGAATAAGTTGTTTTATTGCGAAGAGACTTTTTGATTTAAGGATAGTAAGAATATATTAAAGCGGTTGTTTTGGTCACGCGATGAGGTTAGTCACTATTTACAAAATAATGCATGAATGTCAGATGAAGAAGCAGTACATTTGAAATAGCAAAAAAGAAATATGTTCGAGGCATGGCGAGGAAAATGGCGCACCACTCGGAAAATTTATTATGACATTTATTAGAAAAATTAAAGAGATTTTTCAGGTTTATAAGCTTTACTAACCATTTCTTCTAAGATTTTTTAATTTATCCATTTATTCTGTAGTGCGATGCGTTTTTGGAATAGTATCATGAAATATAAATAATAGTATGAAAATAATTATTCGACTGATAAAAATGTGCGGCTATTCTCGCTATTATTAATATATTACGATATTGAAGTATACGAATGTAGATTTATAATTTTGCGATGCAATTTATAATGTTGTAAAATTATTAACTTTTAATGAGTTCTTTCGACTCATTAATTTCTTATAAGCTTTTCATTATCAATTAATTAATATCCCTGGGAATAGCATGAAAAATGTATTACACGTATATACATTAATCCAAATAAATTTATCATTACTATCGCTACTAACTAATTTTATTTAATTACAGACTCACTAATCGCTTTAAAATTTCAGTCTCAAATCGAACACGTTTTACCCTTCAATAAAACATACGACCGCGCTATAAATTAATTAAAAATCACATCAATAATGATTAATCAATATCCGAACTTTTCTCGGACTTTGATGAATTACGCAATACGTGTCAAATAACGGTCTAAAGTACCCATTGAAATTATGAAAGGGAAGCTCTCGTTGAAAGGGGGCAGAAGCAATTAAGCCGTTGGAACTTGCAAGAGTTTGCGTTCACTCGAGCAGAAGCTTTTCCATTCGAGATCATTTCGATCCCTTCTGCTATTGCTGCATATATACCTTCTAATCGTGCAGCCGTGCAGCGCCGATGAGCTTCGTTCCATCGTATCCAGGTGGAGCCAGCTCAAAGGGATGGAAATAAGTAGGTCAGATTTCTATCTTACCAACGTATGTTCATGCAAATTGTTGGATTTAAAGTTTTCGTTTTTTTCTTTGTCTTCTGCTATTTCATTCTGAGTTATATTTGTAGGTAAGTAAAATTAATTTTTCTATTAACATTTAATTATCGCTATTATTATTAACCAGAAAATTCTTGATCACGTTTACAATTATGTATTCATTTACGCAGCCAAATTGGTAAATTACAATAATTGTTCCTGCACTGATATCGATTCATCTTTATTTACACGCGATTCTATCGAGGCAGCGTAAAAACGCTGAAGTTTATAATGTTTAACGGTGAATCGTTCATTGTGACGCCATCTATGTAGTATTTTTGTACGTTCCTATTTGAAACCAAGTTCTGCGCTACCGTTCGTTACTCGGCCAACTATCTTTTTTTTTCCATAACGAACAAAGTTTTTCCATTGTATCCGAGCGAATAATGCAACACTGTGAACTGCATCTTGTACTAGTTCGAGTTTTCTCATAGAAAAAATGAATGCTATTGTATTGAATTTCAGTATCAAAAATATAAAAGATATACTATTTTGTATCTTTAGTTATGACAGATTCCATTTTCCAGAACTGACCCTTGCGTGGATATCTTCTTTTCATACTTTAAATTATTTATAAAGTATATTGATAACTGACCAATTATATTTATGCAATAAAATATCTTTTGAAAAATCTTGTATAATACATCAATTATTTCATCATTAAATTCCTAACTATATAGAAATGTATGTATGGAAATTTGCGGCATCGAAGAAAAAGCTAAACTAAACATTACAGGGAGTTGTATTCGAAAGTCAGTTTGTATAGTGATAAGATTCAAAATATGTCGTAAATAATAATGATTAATTTATGATATTTTAATCGCGTTATAAATAACACGCAACAGCTTCGATAGTAAAACCACCTTCGTCGTTTGTTTTTTAATTTTATGTTGTCCACATCTGACACCTATGACATATCCAGCCCTTTTAGAAATTCAAATACAAATACGGTGCTTTCTTATTTCAACAGCTCATACTGTCTACATTTACATTTCTGTCTGCTTTTCCTTTCTAGGTCAAAAAGTAAATGCTGATAACAATGCTGAGACTCGACCTTATAAGAAAAAGAAAAAAATCGCTGCTTCCTCGGACTGCAGTATATCGTACGAGCGCACGAATCCTTTGCTCGAAAGAATGTTGGCGAAAGATTAAGAGTGAGAAACCAAACATTTGGACGCGCGAGAAGAAGAGAACAGCGAGAGATAAAGAGAGAGTGAGAGAGAGAGAATCCAAACAATGAAAAAACCGCATGTGTAGTGTGTAACTATATCACATCTCGCCGAGAGCTCAACGACACTTGTGCACAAGTCTCGCACTGCTCCTCGCTTATATATACAAGTATATATACGTATGATACGTGTGTGTAGCACTGAGCCGAAGCAACAGCTTAGAAAAGCGCATCTGTGCGGTGAACCTTTCTCTCTCTCTCTCTCGCTCTCTCTACTCTACTCTCTACTATGTAAGAGTTGAAAAAGAGAGCACACGTACGATATACAACATACAGGGTCAGAGCGCGAGAAGATATAGACATATACACTAAAAGCGCTCACTTGCACACACACACACACCCACACATAGAATCGCAAAAACCAAACACACCCACGCTCGCTGCGCGCCAAATAAAAATGAGTTGCTCGCGCGCGAGTGTGTGTGCGTGAGTGTGTGTGTGTGCATGTATCCAAAAAGCGAAAGAGAGGGCGCATGAGCCGTGCGCGAACGGCAAGTTGGTATATATCGCGGACGAGCGAGCGAGAGGGAAAATCTGCGCGCGCGCGCGCGCGGCGTCGCGGCGCCGTATCTCTCTCTCTCTCTCTCTCGCTAACGCGTCGGCGTCGTCGTCGTCGTCGCGACGGTGGCGGCGGCGGCGGTGGCGGCGGCGGCAACGGCGGTGGCAGCGGCAGTGGTGGCCAGGCCATATCACCCAGTTGACCCGCCATATTGAACGTGGAGAGGAGAGAGAGCTCGACTCTCTCTCTTTGCGCTGTCTGTGTGTGTGTGTGTGACTGTGTCGTGTGCGTGTGCTCGGGGCGGAAAAGCCACCCCCGTTAAAGCCGAGCCGAGTCCAAAGACATACAGGGAAAAAGAGATTACGAGAACGCGACACACGCCCTCCCGCACAAAATACATTTATAGACACGTCTCCGTCGGCTCCGCGCGACACCCAGAGGACCCGAGCTGAGTGCGAGATTGTTACGGCAACAACAACAAAAATTGCATATACAAGGCAAGAGAGAGAAAGAGGAACAGAGCGAGAGAGGAGAGAGAGAGAGAAAGGAGAGAGACCGCGCGCGCGCAGAGTGTATACACCGTGATCACGCACAAGAGAGACAGAGAGAGATCGAAACCACGGCCAGAGGAATTATACGATATACACGTATATATATAAGACTTGAAGCGGCTGGAAAACTTCTCGCGAGCTGCACTCTCCGCACGCTCCTTTTTCTTCGGCGTTATACTCCCGTGCAGGAGGAAAACTATAGAAGGGTTCGCAGGGGCAGGGAAACATAGCCTTCTAGGGCACCCCTACCCGCGCATCCTTCTTTCCCTTGTTTTTTTACACACTCCCACAGCGATTGCTCTCGCTTTATATTTCGTCGACGAGCCCACGCGCCCAGTGTCTACAGTGGACGACACGCGCACACGCACTAGCTCTCTCTCGTACACACATACTCCTCCTCTATATATACACACGTATACAACGCACGGGCATACACGCATGTACGTGTAGATTGAGTGAGAGAGAGAGAGAGACGCACAGACCGTTTTCACCACCCGCCGGAAAAATTCGATCGAACCGTCGTGGAATACATAAGAAAAGGAAGCTTTGCGAAGAGAGTTCTCCACGAAAGTTGCAGATACTCCCGCCCCGGAAAAACCAAAAAGAAAGTTCTCTCGGTGCTCGCAGCGGTGCTTCCTATCGTCGGTTATTGCCAAATCGTGAGGACTTAGACGCGCGGCCCATCCTTTGTTCCAGTAGACCGCAGCGAGAGAGTCAAAGAAAAAAAGGGCGGCAAGAAAGATCGAGAGAGAACGAGACGACAACAAACAAACAACAAACAGAGAGGAGAATCGGTCGCGCGCTTGGGACAAGTAGTACGAGTCCGAGTGCGACAGACCGACAGGCCGCAGTGGTGAGAGAGCAGACGTACACACACGCACACAGATGCACCAGCCCTGCACAAACTCGCTCGGTGCCGCTACGTAAACAGAGGCTACCGTTCCTGTACAGTATATACCGACCGACCGAGTCCGTGTCTATGTGAAATATTGGGAGGAAATTGTGGAGACGGCGAGAGAAGGTGAAGCTCGAAAAAGATGAGATGGGCTGAAGGAAGATGCGTTTAGCGAGCATCAGCTGGCAGATGGGATCGTCATAGACTGGACCGCATAAGTGTCGAGTCGAACGTGTGTCCTGTCGATTCGCGACCCTATCTACTTCCAGCAACACGGACCAAACCACCCCGGATCATCGGAGTGACGGAGGAAGACGTTGACCCACGGTCTGTACGAACGCTTCAATTTCCTCTCTCTCCCTCGACGGAGCAAGTAACAGCAACAGAAGACGAACGAGAATCAGCAGCTGTCCGTGTAGTGTATCTCTGTGTGTGCGGCGAGCAAAATCGGAGAGAGGGAGAGAGAGAGAGCCATTCAAAGCGAAAGCTCTCACTGGAGAATCAGAAAAGAGAGAGAGAGGGGGGGGGGAGAGAGGGAGAGAGGGAGTAAGGAAGGAAGGAGCTTTCGGCCCGACTCGGAGAAACGGAGAAGGAGGATACACAGACAGAGCGCGAGCAGAAGCTACACACGGCCGTCACGGCGACGAGCAGCGGCTGTGTGCTCGCTCATCTCTCTCTCTCTCTCTCTCTCGCTCTCTCGCTTTCTCTCTCTAGGCGCCCACATATAGAAAGAGAGAGAGAGAGCCGTTCACCGCTCTCTCTGTCTCTCCGTCGTCGGCTCGCCAATCAATAAACGCACGCGCGCGAAAGAGAGCGAACGCGCGAGCCCCCCATCGCCTGTTGTATACACGGCTGCTGCTGCCGCTGCCGCTCTCTCTTTCGCCGTGCGTTTAACGTCGTCGTCGTCGTCGACGTCGACGTCGACGTACTGCCTACCTCTCTCTCTCTCCCTTCCCCCCCCCTCTCTCTCTCTCTCTAACTTTCCTCCATAGCCAGGCGAGTGTGCGTGCGCGTTTCTCTCTCATCGATATACGTACACAGAGACACGGAGGGGCCATCACCACCGCGCCTTCTGCACGCCGCTGCGCGCACCCTATTTTTATACTCTCTGTCCTCCTCCTCCTCTTCCTCCTCCTTCTCCTTCTCTTCCTCTTCCTCCTTCTCCCTCCCACTTTCCTGAACGATCTCTCGGTGCGTTGGCTTCTGCCCGTCGCGGTTGTTGCTGCTGCCGCCGTTGCCGAAGCGGCCAGGAGGCAGCGACAGAGGAACAAGAGAAGGAAACGTCAGTGAGAGGAACGGACGGACACAAAAAGGAACGCGTGCAGTGCTCCATCTTCCATCTCTCTACATCCCTCCATACATTATACACACACACTCTCTCTCTCTCTCCCTTTCTGTCTTCCGCTACAATTCTCTCTTGGACTGTCCTTCCCCCAACCCGTCTGCCCGTGGCCCGCTCGTCGCTTCAAATATTGCGCAAAGAGAGCGAGAGATAATCCTGAAAGAAAAAGCGTATACAATGACACTTTCAGCAGCGGGGTGGAAAACTCGCTCGGCAGAGTGAAAGGAGCTTGATATAAGCCGAAGATCGCAAGGGAGAGAGAGAGAGAGAGAGAGATAGACAGAGAGCGAGAGAGAGAGAGGGAGGAAATCATCTCGTTAGCCGCGCAGACCGTCATCCCGGCGGTAGGATCCGCAGAAGAGGAAGCTGAAGTGGAGAGGCTGCTGATCTATAGGAAGTAAACAAAAGTCGTATATATATACGCGCGAGGTAGTCGTCGTATGCGCGCGGGTGCGGAGTCTCGGCCCAGCGGCGGCAGATAATGCGCCGAGCATGCTCGGTAGGCTCGTCGTCCTAGCGACCGAGGAGTTGTCATCCTCGTCGAGGAGCAGCGCCGCCGGTGTTGGTGGTGGTGGCACTAGTGGTATCGCCGGTAGTAATAGTAGTAGTAGTAGTAGCAGTAGTAGTAGTCCTCCTCGTCACTAGGGGCTGCGCGCAGGAGGCGCAGGCGGCAGTGGCGGCGGGGGAGGAGCGCCGCAGCGGGCGAACGTCGCTCTCTGACCCGCGCGACGAGGTTCTCTGTCCCTCAGAGGAGGTGGAGGAGAGGAGAGACCGAGGAGAAGCCGAGGGTAGAGCAGCGGCCACAGGGAACGAGGACGAGGGCCGCTGAGCGCCGAGGGTGGTGGTACAGTGATGATGCGGGAGTCGGGCGAGGCCGGAACCCTACCAGCGGCCGCGGCATAGCTCTGTACAGCGATTCCTCGAAAATCAGCAACAACAGCAGCCACCGTAGCATCTCCTCGCTCGGTCGCGGTCTCGTGTGTGCGGCTCCCCCGATAAGCTCACCTCCCTCGTATCCATCTATCTCTACGCGTTGCTGCTGCTTGGGGGTGCTACTGCTGCTGCAGCCGAAGCAAGACAGAGAGAGGGAGAGAGAGGGAGAGAGAGGGAGCGTGTTGGCCTGCTCGGAGTATACAGTGCGTGTGCAGGTCCGCTCATCTGGCTGCCGTGTGTGTGAGAGTGTGCGCGACCCGCTCTACTCGCCGAGTGAACAAGATAGATTGGAGGAGGTGAATCGAAGGCGAAGGAGGAGGTAGCAGCGCGACGACGACGACGACGACGACGCGCGCGCTCGATATCAAAGCGAGCCGGAAGCGAGCTAGCCTCGCTATCGAGCGCATGGAACATGATAGAGGTGAGAGACTCCTACTGCTCCTGATGCTGATGCTTCTGCTCTTTTTCATCTGCTCCCCCGCACAGAGCGAGAGAGAGAGAGAGAGAGAGAGATACAAAGAGAATGACGCTATTGTTTATGTTTCTGACGTTCTGTTGATGCTCATTTCTCGTGCTCCTTCTCTCTCTCTCTTTCTCTCTCTCTCTCTCTCTCTGTGGGCTGCCTGTATCCGGGTGATGATGTAGCGAGGCTCGCTGCTGGGTTGTTCGTGTGACCAAAGTTCTACCGAACTTCCGTAGATTTTATTATTGCTTTTATTAAGCTGAAGCATCGAGGCTCGCTAGGAGGGTGGAGGGGATGAAAATGTTCCTCCTTACCGACTGAGCTGTTACTGGTTATGCATGCGATTCCTCAATCATTTTGGTTGTTGATACAGGCTATGTGCTTTGACTGAACTGGTGCCTTTGAGCCGAATGATTCTGTAACTTGGTCGTGATTTTCGATTTTTGCTAGTTGTACAGAGTTAGTGAATCATTATGTTAAAATTGAAAGATTTATAATTTTAAAATTGAATTATTGGATTTTTAATGACGATAAATTTTCTATCGTGAGAGTTAATACGAAATGTCATTTTGTACTGTATCATTTTAAGTTTATCGTTAATAATGTCTTTGTAAAATTTAAATTATTGCTTAGAAAAGAAGCTTGAATATTGAAAAATAGATGTCAACCTCTTTTATTTTCCCCCAACATAAGGGATAATGACGGAAATGCAGCGAAAGCTTAATTAAAGGGACAAAATTTTCACTAACATTTAAATTTCAACATAAATAAACGAAGCTTTGACATTTGATAAGTCAACCCCGAAGCAGAATCATTTTATGGTTCAGTGAAAGTACATAATTCTGTTACAGTAATTGCATTCTACATTATATCGTTATTTCATGAAAAAATTACTCTACTCGAAATGTAACGAGCTTAATCTATTGTTTTAATAAAATTGATAAATCTAATGCAATCAGCAAAGTTGTTAAAAAATAAATGATTTGGGAAATAAAACACAGCAGGTCTGTAAAGTGAACGTGTTGTAAATTTCCGAGAGTCAAAAAAGAAAGTGAATATAAAAATTACTCGGTACTTGCTAAAAGGTTAAAGAGATACTAAACGGAGCTTGCATTATTAATAATTAAATAGTGGCCGTACATACGCCGTTTCCAGTTTTAATAAATTATTTACAGATAGTGATGTTTATGGTATGCCCTTTAATCGATACGATTGAAATAAATAGTTAATATTGTAGTGTAAACGCACACATTCTAAAAAAAATATTCTTATCTACTCTTGTAGTAGTTAACCTTATCGTGTCAGAAAGAATGTTTTTGTAACATTTAATTTTGTTAATTGACTAAGCTCTCGGAAATTTGCAGATAATATGAGTGTTAACTTATTCATAGGCAAAAATTAATAAAAGTTTATTACTGCACGATGTTATTTATATTACATTATGAATTTACCAATGTTTTCGATATTCTCAAAACGCATCTACGATATGTGGTAATTTTAAATGCAATTCCCATTAATCCACCCTTGGTTAATAATTAACATTCCTGACTATTGCAAAGGACGCATAAGCTTCGCGGCGATCGCAAATTATTGCTGTAAATATTTTCCACTTTAACTTTCTACGTACGACCTGGTTTCTTTAGACACGTAAATATTAGTACGAATTTAAGTTTGTTTGAGCAAACTCTAGCTTATACTATTGGCTCGTGCTTAACAAGTTATCGATATTCTCGCTTTTGTTGCTTACTTTGACACGTACCGTTCCTCGAAGTGTTTAATATTCAACTGTTCACAATGTAGTTCAGTCCTGTGTGACAACACGATGTTACTCTTAAAATCCATAAACTCGGAGAGCAGCGCAATATTTCGCTTACTTGCGTACTTACTTCATCACCTCGCGCATTGTCAATCAATCGTTTCGTAATGTTTAAAAAATATATAGAGACTAAACTGAAAACCGTACCGAGTGAGTTTACATGAACTTCGTCATGCACATAACGTAAACCAGTCGTATTTTCGTGCGGAGCGGCTCCGAAGTATTTTGAAAAGCCGAGATCAGTGACATTACGTATTTTCTGAGACAGCAATATCAAACCGCGTCTCGTATATTTGTACACCGAAGGCTCGCGCCAAAAAAAAAACCGATCCTTCCAATTTTTCACTCTTTCTTCCAGCGCGGAACGCGACTGCTTTTCAAATCTCATTCGTATTACCTCGTTCGTGTAGGCGTGGACGAGATTTTAATTTCCACGCGAGGGCAACAACTGCACGACCGACTGTCGCGAGCAGTTGAATCGCGTCCCGCACCGAAATTCGACGAAGCGAGTGCGAGTGACACTTGACGACTCGTATATATGCTTAAACGCTAGGCGTTGTCGCTTTTGTCTAGACTCGATTTGCTTTCATTTTCATGGCCAATGATTTTTTCATTTGCTTCTTTTTATGCTTTCTTGAATAGAGCAAAATAATTTAGCTCAATTTTTATGGTAGTTGTTTCTTTCTTTATAGTTCCTAGTTTATTTTTATTAGATATAGGTATCTCTTTTCACGATTGGCAATACTTATTTTAAAAACGATTAAGAAGAATGAAAACTACTTTAATATTTTTCGATACATAGCTTTCTTTATAAATAATTAGATGATGAAAAAAATTAGTGAAAAAGTAGCATTTATTTCGTTGCGTAGTTTTGATGACGAAATGATCAAACAATTATGATTCTTTTTATTAAATTATTATTCACTTAATTTATCTTAAATATTTATCATCAAAAATAGCAGGACAAATTACCACATATTAGTATAATTATTGGCGAATAAATTTAAAAATATTCATAGTCTAATATAGTTACCAAAATACATATTGTAATGTAATTATAGTTCAAAGAACATTTATGTAATCAATACTATATGCTTGAAAGAAATTCAAAACTCACGAAAAAACTATTAATTTATGAATACAGTAAATGGGTGGAATTAGTTGACATTGGAAATTTAAAATGTATATTACCTTGTATATTCTTCAAATTACATTAATTTTCAATCAAATATAAATATTATGATATAACATCATTCCATTGGAAATGAAATGCAAATAATAATTGAACTCATAATCCTGATGCTTTAAACACTTATTATCAAATGAATAGTAAAAATGCATGTACAACCTCTTTTACAGAACGCATTTCTTTAATTAAACGTTCAATTTGTATTCCTTTTTGTCCCTCAAACTTCAGCAAAATGTTCTTGCTCTAATTAAATGGCTTAAAAAAACAAAGGACTTAATTTCCGTGAACTTCGAATTTCTGCCTGAGCAAACGTCTAAAAATCTCTTTTCTTGCAAACAAAGAGAAATGTTAATAAAAGCGGTTTTTGGCTAGAGAAACGTTTTTAATTCCTTTTCCCTGCAAAAAATACTTCATTAATATATTTAATGAATCTATTTGGCTACGTGGAAAAAACATTTGCTGCTTCGTAGAAGTCACTTAGAATTCAACAATTCAATTTATAAAATATTCTGTAGATACTCTACATATTCAAATTAATAATGCATTACCCATAAAAAAAAATAAATTTCAAGCTAAATTTGCAAATTTAATGCTTGTATTATATAAATAAGCAGAATCGTTTTACTCAATTTAATATTTAATTATTATTCGTACCTCCTGAATCTTAATTTATCCGTAGACGTTTAGATTTTAATCTCGACACGAAAAAACGTGTTCTCACTTAAAGCCTCACGCGATCTTTAACATTTCCGTCACTTCAAACTATTCCCTCCCGCCCAAAACACCTACTCCCAAAGGACATCAGCACGCGTGTCAAAAACAACCCCCGATTCTGTCCAAAAAAAGGAAAACGAAAAAAAAATCGTAATCTCGACGTGGTCCGGGTCTGATCCTCAGATGTCGAGCGGAATCGGCGCAACAGCGATGGGGATAGGCGTTAGTCACGGGAGCAACGCTGGCGGTGGTGTTGGTGGAGGCGGTGTTGGCGGCGGCGGCGGAGCCAGCGACCCGAGCACAGGCGGCTGCCGTCTGCGCGCCCAGAGCCAGGGCCAAGCGTCAACCGG
Organism: Megastigmus dorsalis; assembly: GCA_900490025.1. Taxonomy (NCBI): domain Eukaryota; kingdom Metazoa; phylum Arthropoda; class Insecta; order Hymenoptera; family Megastigmidae; genus Megastigmus; species Megastigmus dorsalis. The sequence continues at coordinate 2,962 of UELU01120186.1, read as the reverse complement.
CTCGCCTAGTCAACAGCGCGGTAGCAACAGCAATTCAGGACAGACTCAGGGCCAGCAGCAGCTACAGGCCCAACAGGCGCAACAGCAGCGACACGGACTCATGGGACGATCCAAGAAGGACAACTGCTGCCTGTGCTGGTGCTGCTGCTGCAGCTGCTCGTGGTATTGTCGCTTCAGAGCGGAGCTTTCTTTTTCTCTCTCGCATCGACACTGTATTATGTTATCTGTGTAAACGCTCTTCTGGCTCAATGGACCTTTTTGTTGAGGCTTTTGGGGGGGAGATAGCGGGAAAATTGCTGTTAATGCGGGCATTTTGATAGTACTCGCTTCTTATTTTTTTTTATTGAATTCAGTTGTCGAGGAAAGGAGTAGCGCAAGATAGACATTGATGCAAATGGAATGTATTATGATTCTATGAAATGAGGTCAGATGGACTTTTCAAGACTGCAGTCATTAAGGTATCGACTTGAAATTATGACCTTTAGTGGACTGACCTTAAATTTATCTTTAATCGAGTTTCTACTTTTGCGTATATCGCGGTTATACAACAAACTAAATCAATTAACGAATAAGATACGTATAAGACTTGTTGCGACTTGAAGTCTGGAGGTTAAATGGAACAATGAAGTTTTCATGCTGACCTTTACTTATACACGAACTTTAAAAACCTTAATGAGAAAAAAAATGTTATTAATAGACTTAACATAACCGCAGGCAGCTTATTTTTATTCGAACGTTAGACGTTAACAAAACAATAAAGTTACATTTCCAACATTCTTTATGTAAACTTTAAAGAAATTTATGAAATAGCTTTCCATTAAAAAGTATTACAATCTAGTCACATTGAGTAAAGTTCATTGTTATACATTACAGGTCGTAGTTGGCATTATGTATAATAAATGTAGTAAATGTTAAGTTGATCTAGTGCAAATTCGAATCTGGAGCATTTGCCAAGAAAAATCGTGTCAGAAATTATGGATAATGAAGAAGCTGAAATTGAATAACAAAAATATGTAGGTCGAATGTATATACACCTACATTATAAAGCGCGTGATATTCAATTTATAAATTTCTAAATTTTCATGTCAATCTATAAAGTAGTTGTTGTTTATTGCTTTGAAATTAGTTATTTTTTTCAATTGACTAATTGTAAGTACTAATAAATATTAATCTAGCTAATGTATTGCCGACGTTGAGTAATAAGATTTTTTAAACAAATAGTATGTTGGTCATGGGGAAGCCATAAAAGCGTTTACTAGGTAAGGTATTATATTAACACAAAACAAAACTGGATCGCCTGTACTCTTAAACGTAACAGCTAAACTAATTAATTTGTAATTTTTACTTTACTAACACATAAATGCGAAAATGAAATTTGTAGTTCGTATGTTCCGAAGATGATATTTTTCAATTGCTCTCAGATTAATTACGCTTGAAAAGATAGTCACAATCAAAACTTGACATAAACTGGATGGCTTAACTTGACGAGTTTAAATACATTTAAAAAAACATTCGAAAATGCAAGGAATCGCAAAACATTAAAAAAAAATCAAATATTTTGACGGTACTACCCACTCCATAGATCGTACAATTAATATGTATATATACGTATATGTACATACCCACTGTACAGGCAATCTGCTGTGCACACACACACACACACACACACACACACGCACACACACACACACGCAGTACAGGATACCTAGTCCCCAATAAATTATGAAAACGTGTCGATTCCTTCCACGTGTGTACTATGTGCAAGCGCTCGCGCCGAGTAGTAAAAAGCTCGCTCCGGAATCATTACGATCTTCAGTCACGCGACACTCATTGGCTCTGCGCGCACATCCATGTACCCTTCCTTATTCCTATATAAAGCAAAACTCTCGGAAGGCGTTTGCATACAATTTCCAGCCAATTGCAGTCGCGGTGAATTTTGTAAAAGCGGAAAAAGCTCGCGAGAGGCACACACACACACACACACACACACACGCACACACACACAGGACGTAATTATTTTCCCGGTAATACAATTTTGCCCCCCTTTAACACCCGCCATTGTTCGGTCGCGCACTGCGCTTCGGAGAGAAAAAAAGTGAAAGAAAGAAAACGTATAGAAAGTACAAAGAAGCTGAATAAGGTTGTATTCGTGGAAGATAATAAATGTCGCGTGTCAAAGCGGTGTGCTGCTGTTGCTGCTACTTTATCGCGCGCGCACCACTTGCCTCTCTCCCTAGATATTATATGTAAATCCTTGCAGCCAGAAAAAAGCATTTATATATATATATACCATTCTATATCCTCCAGTGTACACAGATATATAGAAAGAGAGACGATGTGTGCGTGCGTCGCGTTATAGTCGCTTTTCGGAATACGATGCTCCTCGATATTAGCGTCGATTGTCTGGCGCCGTTCGGCAGTTTAGCGGGGACAGCTATGACCCATTTACCGTCTGACGCGTCTCCATATATTTTGTACACACACACACACACACACACACACACACACACACACACACACATTTTCCTTCTCTTCGCTAACTAATATACTATGTCACCGACTCACACGCACACGCACACAGACAGAGTGACGCCCTACACATGTATACATACACACAACCACACATGACAAAGAAATCGACGCAGTGTATAACCACAAGTTCCATCTATATATATGTTATGTTTCTCTCTTTCTGTTTCATGCCGCAAAGCAGGAATAAATGGTGAGCAGTTTCTGTTCCTATTGCCCCTTTTCCATGTGCTGGTGTGCATACACACTCACAGACACACACACACACACACACACACACTCGCACTCTGACGTACCCATGCGCCTGTATATCGTTTGCTTTTGTGTTATAACTTATGTATACACACCTTGCATGTGTATCCGTCGTCTGCTCTGCTTCTGCTGCACGTGCGTGTAAGTCTGCTATGTGTATGTACGTGTGTGTGTGTGTGTG
>UELU01120183.1:0-19295 GCA_900490025.1 Megastigmus dorsalis | reverse complement strand
TCTCTCTCGGACATCGATTACGCGTACATGGGACGCGGCTCTTTTTTCTTCTTCTCCCCGAATCTCGCAGCCTTCCTTTCCTCGCTCCGTTTTCCCCCGCGGTGTATACGCTCGAGAAACACGTGCGCGATTTGTCATCGTCGTCGTCGTCGTTGTCCGTGACGTTGGACCAACGGAACAAATAAAGCGGTATAAGCAAATCGGGTGAAAAACAAACGAGAGAAAATGAAAGGGGGAAAAGAGCCCCGCGGTACGAAAGCGTGTGGACACTGCACGTATGCACACACGCACACGCACATAGGCTCGCACGTAAGTCGGAACGAAATGAAACGTGAAATTTATGCGCGTACGCGCGCGGGAGACGCGTGCGAGCTAATGAAACGAGGCTCATGGTTTTGTTCGAGGATGAGAAAGTCGCGTAAATACGAGACACGGCTACGGCGAGAGACGAGAACAAACAAGAAAAAACGCGCAGACGTCCAATACACAGAGCGGGAGAGAAGCCGAATGTGACGTAGTAGCTGGTGCTGAATATTTTCTATACACTGCAACCGGTGCGCACAGGTACTGCAGGCAGGCGCGCGCAGCGAATTGGCCGTGAACGCGCTATGGAGACAATCTCTCGCCAGTTCTCTGGCATCTTAATGACTTTTTGCAACAAACGAAAAGGAAGAAAAGCCCCTTTTGAAACTGTTCGATCATAGCTCGCCATGTCGCTGCGGTACCAAAGGCCAATGTTTGTTTCTTCTAAAATATATACTTGCATATATAGGTACGCGTGCTCCGAAATATGTAATATAACGATGCGAGTCCCAAGCGAGCGTTTAAGGAAAGTACTTGCGTGTCGTATACCCCACCGCAGCGACGCTAATACATAAATACACGCACATATATCTGAATTCATCGAGCAATTGAGATATAAACGAAGCGCGTAATGCGTGCATTCTTTCGACGTGTACGTGTGTGCAACGCTGGTGACAACGCGAAGGCAATAAATTTTCGATCGGATCTGATTATGCCGGTATACATGTGATGCAGCCCGAAAACAAACGCACCAGCGAAGTAAGGAGCGGTGCTCGGCGAGCAAATTAACCTTGGGCAGTTTTGCGCGAGCCGAGCGTGTAAAAAAGTAAAGGGCTCGCGAGTGCGCGGAGGGACGAGGAGAGCGCGGCTGCACGGTACAGACGTTGCACGTGTGGCCGATAACGTCGAAGCGCCGCGCGAAGAGGACCACAATTCGTAAAAGCCGCAGGGAGAGAGGAAAGGAGAGAAGCTGCGGCCGAGTAAGAGAGAAAGAGAGAGATAGATAGAGAAGGATTACACAATTGCCCGCCGCCTCGGCCTAACCTTTCTCCCTCCTCTGTCTCTCCCACTTCTACACGCTGGAGACACACACACACATACACACATGTTGGGAGAGAGGCGAGAGCAGCGCGCCAGGCTTCTCTCTCTCTCTCTCCTCGCCGACTTGAGAGAGTGAGGGAGAGAGAGAGAGAGCGAAGGAGAGGGGCAGCCTCTTGCAACATAATACAATAATTATGAAATTCGTGAGTTTCTAAACAGACACGCCGCGCGCTGAGCCCGACCGAGTCGCCTGCCACCAGCGCTGCTGCTCCTGCTGCTGCTGCTGCTGCCGAGCTGTCTTTCTTTCTCAGACTCGGAAATCTTTCTCGCTTACCTATAAACCAGAGATAGCTTTTCGAATCTCTTTTTTCCATGCGCGGCATTCGTTTTTTTTTTCTTTTAATCGATTGTACAGTTTCTTTTTTACAGAGAGGCGATTTAGTTTGGACAATCGAGTGTATGACTTATACTTCGATGATGTACAGCTTATGAATGATAAAAAAGATGCGAGGTATGACTGCGAGAGCCCGAGGATCGAAATGTATATGTAATCGTTAAGTGATGTTTAGCAACCCACGGAGGGAGATGGTCTGGCGGTTTCTCGACTCACAGACCTGCTCTCGCACACTACTCACAGGAAGCGCGCGCAGAGAGAGAGAGAGAGAGACTATTTTCGAATTCGGTCAAGGCTATTTTACGGGCTTCGACGATCGTAACCGCATCCTTGTATACAACTCTTGACACATACAAAAAAAAAACACCAGCAGCGCCGATGCACATGTGTGTGTGTACGTTTCAATTATTTCGCTGCTGTTGCATATATATGTATATATAGGCACCGCATGCGCTCTAATTATAAGCATCGAGAATGTAAACAAGTATCGAGCCGCCGTCGACGCAGCGCCGCACTTTTCGGCAGCTGCCATTAAGCTGATGCAGAATTGAATTCCGCGATTATAATTAGTTTGGCATGAATTATTTATAAACCGGGGTGTTCAGCTCGAGAGGCCGACACACACACACACACACACACACAGAGGGAGAGAGAGAGAGAGAGAGGAAGCGGAGCAATAAACTCTTGCCAAATTCAACGGATAACCAGAGTTTCTCACTCGGCGAGGCGAGGCTCGACCTGCGCACGAGCGTCAATCTTGCCGACACACCAAATGCAAGTCTGCACACACACACACACACACACACACACACACAGAGCGCGGAGATCAAAATCAGTTTTCCATCTCGACGCGGTTTTCTATACATGGGTTTTGCGCGCTCTATTTCTCTCTCGTATAATCCTAATCGTTGCTTCGATCGCGTTCTCTATACTCGCGTGTCCGACACCACACTGATTCGACCGAGCCTCATCGACGCTCAATTATCGCCAATTTAAATTGTTAATTCGCGAGTGCGCCGCATAAGAAAAATAGAAAGAGATAGAGGCGCAACTTTTGTCACTATATAGCTCAAGTGAAAATATAACATCAGCTCTCGTGCAATTTGCGCTTAAACACGGTGCAACGGCTTGAATATATAATATATCGACGGTTAATATTACACAGCGGTTTCATTCCGCGTGTCGGGCTTGATTTAAAAGTTAAATACATATAGATTTTCGCAAACAACTGCAGTCGCGATTACCGAAGCGCCTCCATCCTTCTTAATCGGATCTTGCGAGCAATAGATATAAATGTTTCTGCTCGATCGAAGCCCCCGAGCGTTCTATATTACACGTATATTAACCAACTGAGAATTATCTTATAAATTGAGTACATTCGAACCAATTATACCTATCTTCCCGCGTGATATTTTCGAGAGATGCTGCGGGGACAAAAACGAGGTTTCTTCTACACGAGCAGGGTAAAAATCTCATTAAGCAAAGATCCTCGCGCGCCGCAGCAGTACTGCATAACCATAAACAAATATTTCTACGAGTCGGGGTAGCGATTCTCTCGTAAATCAGCGCGGCGTCCGTTCCTTACGGTTAAGCGCAGTATGCCGATGCAGTGGTGGCCGACGCGGCGAGGAATAGACTCTCGACTCTCGTAGTAAAAATTTTACCAACCGCCGTAGATTTTGTCTGGCGCGCGCTCGGATACACATGTGAGGAAAACACGAACGTGACCGGAGTCAAAGAGACTGCAATTTTTCGGGACCGGGGGGATAATATCGTAAAGTCGAATATTCGCAGACGACGTTTGTTGCACACGTGTCGAGTCTTTCGGGTCAATGCGACGATCAAACTTAACTTTCTTCTTCTCGCTTTTAGCTATAGCTTTTATCGTTATACGATTTTAGTTTCGGTGTGTATATATATATGGTCGAGAATTTTCTAAGCTACGGAAGTGCGCTATTTTTTTATTATTATACGGATGAGAATGTTATGCTTCGCGCGTGTATACATGTATACGATCGTCGCACTTGGATGTTTTTCCGACGGGTGGAAAACACGCGGTGCGTTATGTGCACGTGCGCGCCGCTGACAAAACGTCAACACGTTCAAACGCGCGAAACTAACGGAAAAATTCCGAGACTGCACACGCAGAATCTTTCGTATACATATACATATACATATAGCGATGAATGGAAATGCGTAGAATATGTGAACACAAATTCTTCTAATCAATGGACTGATTGTAGTTTTACACTCTATATCCCATCACATCGTAAATCGTAACTATATGAACATATATGGCAAACTATTGTAATACGAATGGTTTAGTATAATTATATAGTGTCTGTATTTGAATGTTTACTGTTTACGGCACATATAACTTATTCATTTGGCATAATACAATAATTTTGTTGGCAATAAGCCATAGAACAGAGCCAATGCTTACGCTACGATTATGTGCATTATTTCCGAGTGCAATGTTTTCAACAAATTATCATCGATCGCAATTAAAAACAAAAGAAAAAAGATCAAGCTCGTGTGCTCTCCGCGAGTGTGCATACGCATTACCAGCTATGGAGAGCTGCTCAACGCACAGGCGTTCAACTCTGAATGCAATTTTCCTCTTTTTTTTCCCTCTCCTAAACAAAGCAAAATCAATCGCGGAAGTGATTATATCTTTTAAAGATCCATTACGGAAAGTACCGCGAGTGCAACTTATAAACAGTCTGCGCGGGACACATGAGCTCTATTCACAAAAAAAAAAAACACCTCGCGCACAACGGAATTCGATATAATACCGAGTCGAGAGCAGCATTCGTCTATATAGCATTTGAATTCGAAATTGTATCGAGTTGGCAGTTAATCATTGCGCAGGAGAGAGCGAGAGATAGAGAGAAGTGAGGCAATCCGCGGGGGGCCCTAAAAATCGAGAGCGCCGGGGAAAATTCGTGACCGCCGCAGCGCGCATTTCCCCCCGTTATCATCCAAACGCCAGCGGTGTATACGCACACACATATATGTATATATCAGTTCACAACGTGAAATTTGTCTCGAGGCTAAAGGCGCGTGTGTACGCGCGCTATATATATATAAATACATGTCGTATTATAGACGGCGAGCGATTTTGAAGCCGCGTGTGTATACGTGCCGTTGAGCTCGCGCTCTTTCTCTTTTATTACGCAGGAGCTGCCGCGGAGAGCAGGCGGCCGCCACCACCAGCTGCTACCGCTGCCGCCGCCGCTGCCCGATTACCAAATGGCCATTTCCAAACTGCGCGCTCGCGGTGACCAGGGAAATTCGGGGATTCAGGCCACCGCGTACGAGAGATAGAAAGAGAGAGAGAGAGAGAGGAGGATGGACGCGCTGCGGAGAGAGAGGAATATAGCGAGCGCGACGAAGACGATGACGGAATTTGCCTCTTTTTGAGAAAAACTCCAATGATTCCGAGCTGCAGGTCAGCGAGAGCAGAATTATTTTCAGGAAAACTGAAATAGAGACAGGCTTAAGTATCCACGTCGGAGGTTTATTAATTTGTTTCTTTTTTTCTTTTTATTTGACTTCTATTCGTGCTGCTTTTTTTCTATATATAGATATAACTGAAGCAAAACAAAAATAAATACTCGATATCAGAATGAGTGCGGATATTATATAGTTTTATACTCGATAAGATAATCAAAGTAACCGCGTTAACAATAACGATAATAGCGCAGCATGCATCAAGACGGAGAGAGAGAGAAAGAAAGGAGACACTGTAGAATAAAAGAGCGAACAGGTTGTGTCGCTTTGAAAGTAGAGCATACAACCCTCGCTCTTTATTTCTAAATCTCTCAGTGGTTGGCTTACATATATGTATACAGACACGGAATGTCCGTAGAATGAAAAAAAAAAAAGTAAAAAGATGGACATGAAAGAATCCCGAGCATATCTGGAATAAAAAGAAGGGGAGACACGTATACAAGGAAGATATGCGCGCTATATATGCCGAGCCACGTGTGTGCGAGGCAAAATAAGAAGCGCGAGAGCAGAGGAGGCAAATCCAAAAGTCCGCGACGATCTACGCCATGCGCCGCTCGAGGGATTCGATCGATATAAATTAGCGTATCCCTTTCGAGTACAGACGAGTGGGATGAATTACGGACGCGAGCCGAGATGCGCGCCAATTTCGCTGAGGTTTGCGCGGTTATGGAAACGCACTCGTTACCGCGCTACATCGGCCTCTATAATCGGAATACTTTTCCTTAAATATCGTATGTATTTTGGCTGGTAAGCGATTCGAGGTGAAAGTGGCCCGTTTCCCCTTCGAAATATTACGAAAACTGTGTGTGTGTGTGTGTGTGTTTTGGGTTTTTGCGACACAGAGAGACTTATACGCGAGTAGGCAGTGCGCGCGGTAACCTTAATAACGACCGAGAGAGAGAGCGAGCGCGCGCAAAAACGCTCGCCTACTTATTCTCGTAAGTATAGCATTGACATTTTAACCGCGAGAGAGACACTGAGCTCTGCCGACTGTGGCCGACGACACACTCTTTGCGCACCCTTTTTCATTCTCCCCCTTCGGACAAAAATCGGCGAAATGTTCTCGCGAAATATATTTTTATAGAAATTCATTCCCTGAGTACAGAGCCGAATGTAAAATATATACGTTTCGCAATACGTGACCGAGATCGGATAATAGCAACCGATATTCTCGCAATTATTCGATAGTTAAGCTGTTCGAAAAGCTGTACACCCACACACGAGACTTGCTCCCATGTCCGTGTGAAATTCTCTCTTTGAAAAGCTCGAAACTAGATTTCCTCTCTTGCTCGGTGCAGATTAGGATCTCACCTTCCCGACCGATTCCAACTTTATATACCGATTCAAAAATCGTCATGCGAAGATAAAAAAAAAAAAAATTATAGCTACACTAATACTCTCGACATCTGTGCACCTAAAAGCCCGTGTGGCACTGCAGACGAGAAATCGCGCGGCGGTGAGTATATATAGTCGGAGAAAAAGTCACATCGTCGCTGGTGACGTTGTGCAAGATCGGCGACACGCTCGTTGTATACACAGAGAGACACTCACACATACACACAGACGGAGAGGGAGAGCACAGGCAGCAGCAGCAGCAGCAGCAGCAGCAGCGGCGATTGCGAAAGGGGCCGTTTCGAGATTCGCTTAATCGGCGGGCCTTGGGGGCCTAGACCCACTTACTCGGATTGCAGCGCGAGCGAACGGACGAGTAATACAAGTGTGTAGTGGTGCGGCTATGGCTGCTGTTGCTGCTGCCGCCGCCGCTGCTGCTGTAACCCTTCTCTCCTTCTCTCTCTCTCTCTCTCTCTTTCTCTCTGTACTCGCGGCGATCGGCCGGCGAGACTTTTTCAGGAGACTCTCGGTAAACTTTCCGGAACGTAAATGTTGCGCTACTGCTACTGTCGGAGCCGTGGCTTTTTTGTGAGCAGGAAGATTCGCTTATAATGGAAAGCGGCGTGCGATTAGAATTGGCTTAGAATTATGAATTGCTGTAGCATTGAGGAAGAGCAAAATATTTTTGCAAAGCTGGCGCAATGCTAAAGATTCGACACGCGATGCGGACATTTTTTACTCGAGCTCGTATATATCCTACAGGATCTGTCTAATACGGGTCAGAAATTACCAGAAAAATCTCTCGTTACTGCGGTTCACACACACACACACACACACACACACACGCACACGCACCCTGAAATTAACCAGTGACGAAATATCTTTTAATTTTCGTGTGTATATTACATGTGCGTTGGAAAAGCGGCTTTTCCCACGTGCTTCTGACGATCATAGAGATTATTTTAAAATTGTTTTGCACGAAACTCAGTGTGTGTGCGTGTATAGATGCTTGCGACAACAGGCTGATACATATATATATATATATATATACCCGCGCTGTTCAAATAATAGCGCTTATCTCAGAGCGGCGCAGCTCTTAAATAAAACTGCCGCATTATATGAATGCGGACTAGGACAAATAACACTGTGCGAGTGAATTTTTACTTTTTGGGTCATTGCCCACTGACTCGATCTTTTTTTCTTTTCTTCACTGGCGAATACTTTGAATGAATTAAGTTTGCCCGCAGAGCTGCGTGTCTGACAAATATCGCTGACCTTTGCAAATAATTATGGCTCTTTAAAGTTGATTTTCTTACTAATAAGTATAATGCTCGCTGCACCGTTTAATTTATTCAAGTCTCCAAGTTGAATAAATTAGCGCAGAGTATTTCACGCAAACAAATCAAACCTATACCCGTATAAGCATGCGATTCACGCTAAGCTAAATGAACGGACACATATATACCTCTTATACAAATACGCTCGTGGAGACGCATATATACGCGTAAACGCTGTGCTAAGGCTTTCGAGCGAATGCAGCATTATACGGGAGACGCGAGTTTTCGCGCGCGCTCCTTGTGTCTATTTTCGAAGCGTCTGGTTTTCTTTCGGCTTCTATTCGCGAAGACAGAGACAGAGAGAATGAGAAAGAGAAAGAGAAAGAAGCCAATCCTCGTGGGAATCCGTCGCGATCGTGTTTTTATAGTCGATCGGCCGAGATTTAGCTCGTGCGACGTTCCGTGAATGGATAACACTGCAGCACTCGGTTTACTATATAGTGGCGGCGGCGACTGTACGACAGTCGTTTTGTTATGAAACTGTTTGCTCCGCGGCTCTCGGCGCGCGATTCCGCTATATTAGAATCGAGGGTCAGGGGACTTGCAGCAGCTGTACACTGTACCGAGTCGATTGTACGTACGGCATTTGAAAAAGAAAAGAGGCGAAATGGAAAATTGTTCCGTAATCGGCGGGGGATCACGCGCGACGGCTCGAACATTATTATTGCAGGCATAACATTTAATAATGCTCACTCGCTCGCGCGCGCACTTATCAAACAGGACTAGACCAACAATTATTATCTTTAGTTGCTTTATCGCAGCTTATTTTAGTAGCGTATAACCTTGTCATTATCTGGTATCGACGAGAATAAACGCTAATGATAACTAACGAATGCATTATTATTTCTATTTCGTTTGTCCCTGCGCCTTTATTTTTGACAGCTTTATATTATAGGTTTTGCATTCGACTTTCGATCGATTTTTTCCTAAGCTGTGTACTGCTTTTGCATTTTTTTTTAATTGTCCCCAGCTAAAATTGGCACATTTTCTTTTTCTTTTTCATTTAACAAATTCAGTGCATTATGAGTCAGCGACTGCATCCAATTATATCAGTTTAAAATGCTTAGCGTGTTTTAAACGTTTCAACGCAGTTTTTTATTTATACGCTAGTCGACTCTGTTTCCTCGTCGTATATAACAAAAGCATATTTTGCAGTCACCTTTCGGTGCGATGCCGCCGCCGCGTTTTCCGCAATATCGACATAATTATTAGGAGTAAACAAATCCGTATATATATATGTACCTAATAGCATACCGAAATCAACAAATTAGTCCGAGAAAACTGTTACTTTATAGGCGTAATTAAAAAAAAAAAAAGAAAAAAGTTTCCGTGCAAATTTTCTCACCGCATTCACCGGGCATCACTTATTATCACGCAAAATATTATCGACTGCACGTTACGCACAGGCGGGCGCAAAAAATCGTGCAAAAAGCTCAAAACAGTCGGCTGCGCACGAGCCTGTATAAACACACACGCGCGCGGGATCCGCATCGTACACTCGAGGGGCCAGGAAAGAAGCTCGAGCCAAGCCGAGGACTGCCGAGTCCTACCGAGGCTCTCTAACCCACACTGGCGGCGAAAAGTGCATCGGCGCCGACGCCGCCGCCGCCGCCGCCGTCGCGTGCATAGAAAGAGAAGCGAGCCCGCGCGTATAGCAATAAAGCCCGGCTATGACGACCGAGCCATGCACATGTGACGCACCAGCAGTTTTTGTCGTTTCATTCAAGCTTTCGTGCGGCTCTGCAGTCTGCAGACGGCGAATCTTCTCTCTCTCTCTCTCTCTCTCTCTCTCGTTCTCCTTTGGCATTTTTCTACGCTCGATTCTCACGCCTTTCAATTGCGACTTTCGCCTGTAATTCGTGCGCGCAGTTTGGGCTTGTGCGTGTATAACGATTTTGAGCAGGTCGGTTTACTCGCGACGTGGGATTGTAGATATTCTCGACGTAGGTGTATTGGTTTATAACAACTTAATAAATAATCATTTTTTTTTTATTATTATTATCGTTCGTACATCGAGCGTTACAGCAGTCGACGGGAGCGGGTATGGCGTCATGTATATATACACCATGTGTATATACGGCATGACTTCATATTCGAATATAATTTCCGAGTAAGCTTATGTAGTGTTGTATCAAACGTCTTGAATGTTTTGCCGGACTTAGACGTTGATCCAATTAGAAATCTTATTGGCACTCGGTGCGGCTCTGCACCTCTCAGCCCCTCAAAATTGTCACACTCGCCCACGCCACCCACGCAAAACTCCATCCCAAAAATATCTTACGCTATAATATACGAAAACAGATTCACGCACGCGCAACGAAACGTCAGAGAGGGATAGATAGATAGATATATATGAGGAGAGAGAGAGAGAAAAAAGTGCGAGGCAAACGGTGTCACGACCCTATTAACCGAGTAAAACCAACGGCGTAATCTCTCGCGAGCCAAATCGATCCGTCAACAGAAAAAAAAAAAAAAAAAAGAAAAGAAAAAAGAAGCAGAAAAAAGGAGACCGTCGCGTAGCAGCGTAAAATCAATTGCCCTCCCCATACACAACTTCACACACACACACACACACACGACAATTGCGTAATGCGGCTGTGCACGTATACATATATATATGAATATATAGAGATGCGCGCGTCGGCGGCGCATCCAACAACAAAAGTTACGCTAATCGAGGCGGCCGCGCGCACCACGAGATTACATTCCCGCGCTTTCGCTCTCGATCGCTGCCCACACACACACACACACACACACGCAGCTTATAGGGGGAATGGAGCACCAGCAGAGCAAGAGAGAAAGAGAGAAGAGGTGCGCGGGCGCGAAATGGAAAGTGTGCGCAGACGCGCGGCGGCGGCGGCGGCTGCGTCGAGAGAGTAGTTTTCGATTTCGGGCGCGGTCATAATGCACAATGCACTCGCTCGTTCGCTCGCACTCGATGCGGTGTGTGCCGTTGCCGCTGCTACCGCAGCAAAGCCGCGCACTGGCGCGCGAAATTTATGTGTCGAACGCGTACACATACCTCTCTCTATACGTATATACACATGTGTATACCTATATATGTACACACGTAAGCAGCTCCCGATGACGTTGCTGCCCTGCTCCGCTGCTGCATATATATACGTGTGTGCAGCGCGACTCGTATCGAGCGGACTCCCTTCTCTCTCTCTCTCTCTCTCTACCGTTCCTGTGCTGTAACGAGTATAGCGATTTATTTCGTTGCGAAATTTTTGGGCAACCCGCGTGCACCGTGTGTTTGCACGTATATATACTCGCCGGTCTCGCATTCGACATTATATACGGCAAGGAGCCGAGTCGTGTTTATGATAATCCAAAATTGCCGGGTTTTCGCGCCTGCGGTTTCGAATCGCCCGACAGACGGTCACCGAGCGGAGACTCTCTCGCCGTCTTTAATTATCGCTCTGCTTCACGCGCGGATTTAATGGGACGCTTATTTGATCCGGCCAATATGACTCTCTTAATTATTTGCTGTTACGAGTCTACCTTATATATATATATATATATATATACACCTGCCAATCAATCGTAACGAGGATTTATTAGGTGTCGCGCGCGCTTGTCGGACTCTACATTACTTTCTCAATCGGTTCGCGGCAGAGAGCGAAATCTTGACCGATTTGCAAATGTAATGGGAGCGAGCGCGAGAGTCGTCGCAAGTGCATAGTGGGTGATCCCCCCCCGCGAGGCTGCGGATAGAAGCTACGGTAACAGCCGCTTCTCTCTCGGCCAATATATGCGTCCTCGCGCATTTTCGCTCTTGACCTCCATATTAGAAGTGGCGGCGGCAGGCCGAGTCGAGCACGTGGCCTATATGGGAATTAACAACGGCGGAAACGACGACGACGAAGACGGGGAGAACGATTTGACGCGTCGTGGGACCTAAGATGCACGCGAGACGAACGCTAGCGAAAATATATACGAGCTTGCGTGTCTACCGGATTTTTGAATTCGGATGTTTCGGTTTGTACACGCTGTGCTGATTTGGGGTAAATATTGCGGATGAGTGAGGGAAATTAAACTGTATGGTCGATGAAACAACATAAAATGAAGGTGTGTTTTAAATTTGCTAGTTTATGTACCAAGACATAGCACAAAATTTTTCATTAGTAGCATGAAGTTCATTTATTGTGTTGAAATTCAGAACTGGATGAATATACTGTTTTATTATATATATATTGATATTTATCAAAGGAAGGAACGATGAAGGATCAGACATTAAAGGAGATAGTAAATTGAAGAAAGTGGGAATGTGCGATCCTACGATTCAGTGAAAAAATAAAATTACTCGGTTGCTAGTAACGTTTTACAAGTATAGTTATGTCACCATAATATGAAAACAGCGATAAATCGATGTAATTTTTCTCTCTTTAGCAAAAGGAAAGAATTAGAACGCAGAGGAGCTCTAATCGATAAAGGCAATAAAATCAATAGTAGAAATACTAGTCGACGTTTTGAAGAAACGGGGAAATTTCATCAACTGTATACTTATCGTAATTCCATTAAACGTTAAAAAATAATTAATACTACTCGTCAATGATGCAAACTGTACATAAAAGAGTGAGGGAGAGAGAGAGAGAGAGAGAGAGAGAGCAGGAGAAACCGATGGATCATGATTTTCTCATAAAAGCCAGGCTCGTCCTTGGGTGGTCTCGCGCGCTTTACTTTTCACGACCTTGAGACGGCGCGTCCTTGACACGAAAAATGCACGTACGTGTGACTATATGTATGTGTTTGCGCCTCGCGAGCTCCATTGCGATTCTCTCTGTGTGTATCTCTCTCTCTCTCTCCCTCTCTCTCTCTCTCTTTCTCTGTGTGTGTGCGTATTTCATTCGCTCGAGATAAAAGTTAAGAATGGCGGAATTGGCTTTTGAATTTCTGATGCGCTTTAGCAGTCTCTCGACATTGTGTACAGTGGTGTATTTTTCCCGAGTCTCTCGCCTACACTTGATCCGCAAACTTTTACGGGAAGATGGGTAGAAAAAAATTCAAGCTTTACATAGAAAGAGAGGATTTGTTTTTTTGTTTTCTTTGTTTTCGTAAAGGGCACACGCACATTACAACGATAAAAATTATACGACTCGAAATGCGGATATGCGGTTATGCGGATACGCGGATGAACTTTCGCGGCTGTAAACGCTCCTTCGCTACCTTCGACCAGATAAAAATAGCACCTTCCGATTTTTTATGGATTTCTCCGCACTATCCGATAGCCTTGGTGAATATATATACACTGTGCGATTTCCCGATTTCCCGCTTAATATTTTGCGAACGATTCGAATCCGCTCTTTTATCTTCTCAAATTTCACCCGAGAAAAAGTGAGGCTTATACCGCGGACGTATAACCTCGTGAGAAGCTGATCCCGGGACTGAAACATTACGAAACGAAGAATTACACCCCCAATCTCTCTCGGATGTTTTATTGCGCTCGCGCTTAACCGCCGTAAATCATGGAATCGATGAAAATATCGTCGGTCGCTTAATAAATTCAGCGAGACTTTTACTGTCGGTATCACGAATTAATGATTCGCCATACAGACAGTGTCGCAATATCGCAGCCTCTCCCATTTGAATCTCGCAACCCTTTCGAAGCAGCGAATTAGTCTAACGGCCGGTTCCGGCTAAATCGAACGTTTCAAAATGACGTTATCCTTTACGATACTCGACAATATTCCGTCTTTCGCCTTTTATGCAAATCGGCCTTTATATATCAGTCGACTATAGACCGAAACTGGACCGGTCTCTCCCCTCATTGTCGAGCTCCGCGGCTCGCAGAAAAAAAAAAGAAAACAAAGGGTTATCGAGAGGCAAGAAAGGGGCAACCGAGAGATCGAGATAAGACGCCTAACTTCGCCTCCTGCAGTGCATTTTAGATCTTATTGGTTACTCGATAAAGGCGCTCTCACTTATAGGACACACGCGCTTTTATCTTTATCGCCGATGACATAACTTTGGCAGCGGCTGCCGATTGCTCGGGTTTTCGTTTTCCTTAGCTACTATACGGCGACAAAAGTAGCCGCTCGCGTTTGTAGACGTCGAGTGAGTGAGTGAGTGAAAGAGAGAGAGAGAGAGAGAGAGAGAGAGAGATACGAGTTTTTCAGGTGGTTTTCTGGATGCCGAGCGACACGCTTATACATCAGACGTGCGGTAGAAAATAGCGCGCGCTTGATTTTTCACCTGTTTCGCGTTTACGGATCGGCTAATCTTTTCGAGGCGAAAAAATTCTTTTACGTAGGAATTAAGATCGGATTTAAAATAGAATTGGAGCTAGAGCTACGCAGTTAACCTAAAATTTTCTGGCTAATTCTGTTTTTGTTATAGTTGGAATCTGGGGAACGAGTTGGAGGATTATTTGTAGTGCTTGTTATATTAAATAATCGACAGTTTCTATTTATCTTTTTTTTTACGTGTGTACGGAATCGTTAAGCGTGTTTTATTGTTATTTTACGTGTAAACTTTTTATCATCTAACTCAATGTATATTTTGAAAAATCGCGAGCTTTTATAGTTGCACTTACGCATTAATGGATATGAAAATTATTGCAAAAAGGAAAACAAGTTAATTTTTCCGAGACAATGAGTTGGTTCGTACGAAAACGAATAGCAGCAAATATGAGACATTTGTTAGGTTAGGTATTATCGATATCACCAAAGTATTTTCAGTTTTCGCGAGGAGAATAGGGATTAGTTTATATGTGTCAAACTGTATTATATTACATGAAAATATTTGATAAACAATTTTTTGGACAAACGAAATTTCTTTAATTCGTCTTTTTATGAGTAGATTAGTTAATAGTTGAACATTTTATACAAAAAACTGAAACTTGTTTACAACTGCTAATTAAACTAGTTTTTATCAAATGCTTCGAGTTAAACGATTTGTAGAGTTAAACCACTATTTTTTGTCATAAGTAGCAGTACTTTTTAAAATAAATTTTTTTTACTTTGTAACTTTTGAAAACAAAAATTTTATTTAAAATGTTTCGAAGTTTTACAAGAACATTGCTCAGCAAAGTTGATTTTATAGCCATGGAAGTAGTGCCGTAAGAAAACTGGGTGTACTTTAACAAATTTATCGATTATCTAATTTTAAACGTTCGACCTTTTTAAAGCTTTATTCGCAAGTTCTACAAACTGTCAATCTTGACCAACTTTTATTCCTCTACTTTATTATCGTTCAGAACTTACTGTTACAAAACTTTATTCTCGATAAATGTACAACACTGTTTGTATTAATCCTATATTTTTGATCAAATTTAAATGCCTATATTTAAAACATAAATTCACTCTCGATGTAAAGTAATCGGCAAATAACACTAAGAATTTTATCGAGTATAACACTTTGTTTATAAAACCGTTCGTCAGAGAAAAATTAAATTACGAACCCGAAGAAATCTCTTTAGAATCTCACAACTCAAGAACAAACTTGTCGATTTTAAATAGCGAAATCGTTGACCGCACGTGTTCAAATGTTTGTCTTCGCGTCAAAGAATACAAGTTGCATCGCGACATATCGTAATCGTATAATTCTTATTTCTCCTTTATCAGACTTGAGCAAACAATCGCTCGAAGCGATGTAAAAGAAAAAGAAAAAAGAAAAATAGTTACGAGAGCGTATTATAGTTAGAAAAATGACGCGATATCGGACAACAAATCTCCCGAGCGATTATAAATTTAACACAAGTGCACACTCGAGGGGGATATCTCGCTCGACCATAACCTCAAAACTCGCGCGTACGGAATCGTCGCGAGAACCCCGACGACGAAGTCGTACAGCAGCACCGAAAATCAGGTGCGGCGCTTATCAGCGAAATTTGACAGCTTGCGCACCGCACCGCGCGATGTATAAACAGTCCCCTTATCTCGCGCAGGCGTGCCTGCACTTGGAAAAAAACAAGCGGTCGCTACGGAGGCGAGGAACTCGCGAAAACAGATACACGTATACATGTAGACGCGTGTATAAGTAGGAGCGCGATTCGGCAATCCTCGAAGGAGCCTCGTATACTTAGGCTGCTGCTGCGCTCGGCACCGCTGCAGTTGCGCCACAAGAGCTGTCTGCGCGCTATAGCGCATTAGCGCGGCCGCGAACCGGTTTCCTTAAATCAACAAAAACGCAGCGGAGAGCCGAGAGCGCGCACGTCAGATATAGTTGCGACAGACTCGCGTGTGTGACACAAGAGAGCTCGGCACTGCAGAGAGAGAGAGAGAGAGAGAGAGAGAGACGCGCGTAAAGAAGCCGATGGTACATGAACGAGCGGGTTGGGTGATAGGAGAAGGTATCGTCATCGGAGGTAGGTAGAATAAGAAGAAGTAGAAGATACGCAAGGTACTCACCTTCGAGCTTCATGCCGACCTCTAGGCACTTTTGGAACCTGCAGAACGGGCAGCGCTTCCTCTGGGTCTTGTCTATGTGGCAGCTGCGCTCCGCCACGCACGTGTACACCTTCTTGTTTTGCACAGTCCGCTTGAAGAAGCCCTTGCAGGACTCGCACGTGAGCAGGCCGTAATGGTAGCCCGAGACCTTGTCGCCGCATACGGGGCAGAGCTCCTCGATCACGTCCTTGGTGTCGGGGAAGTCGGAGGGCCCGGGAATCGAGCCGGTCACGACGCCTACGCCTACCTGGCCGCCGAGGCTCGGGTGGCACATGGCACCGGGTCCCACCAGGCCAACTCCGCCCTGGGACCCGTTGCTGCTCGACGCCGCCACCGAGGCTCCCGGGTTGTTCTGACTGCCGCTGTTGCTGTTCGCGTTGCTGTTGCTGGCGTGGTTGTTGTTGTTGTTGTTGTTACTGCTCGTGTTGTTGTTGTTGTTGTTGTTGTTGCTGGGGTTGGTGGTGGAGCCGGGGCCGGTGCCGTTGGAGCCGTTGCCGCCGTAGCCGGTGGGCTCGAGGCCTCCGGCCGAGTTGGCGCAGCCCCCGGGTCCCGTGGTGCCGCCGCCACCTGTCGGCGAGAACAGACACGTGTAGACCTTTTTGCTGCTGCAGGGCGAGCTGTTGCGCTTGAAGAAGCCCTTGCAGGACTCGCAGGTCAGCAGGCCGTACTGGTAGCCGGACATTTTGTCGCCGCACATGGGGCAGCGCTCCTCGAGGCTCGTCGCGTCGAAGAAGGCCGCCTCGAAGCCCGACATGCCCGACTGGCCCGACTGGCCCGGGTGTTGCTGCTGTTGCTGGGACTGCTGGGACTGCTGGGGGTGGCAGAGACTGGGGGCCGGGCTCTGGGTGCAGTGGGCGTACGGCGAGGGGCTGTACTGGTGGGCTGACTGGGACTGTTGCTGTTGCTGTTGCTGGGACTGCTGGGACTGCTGGGGGGTGGCCCCGGCGCCCTGGGGACTGCTCTGGGGGCTCAAGTGGAACGGAGACATGTTCAGGGATATGAGGCCCGAATGCTGCTCCATCTCCAATAACATATCAGCCGCCGAGGCTGGGTGTAGGCGCAGCCCGAGTTGCTGAGGGGGAGGCGGCGCTGGAGCGCGGGGGGCAGCTCGCGGAGCAGAGCCCTCGGCGCCACATGCAAGCCGCTCTAGGGGCTTGATCGTCGGCTTGTTGCTGCTGCTGCTGCTGCTGCTGCAGCGCGGCCAAGTATTCACGCGAACGCTACAATCTCGCGGTTGCGGGCGCTCTGTCACTGGTGCGGCGGTGGCTGCTGCCTCCAAAGCATGTTCGACGGGGGAGGAACTGGCACTGAAGCTGTTGTTGCTGCGACCGTGCAAAAACACAGAGAGAACAACTATATATATATATATATATAGCCGGCGAGAGATCTTAACGTCACACACAGATATATTAAACCCGAGTCACCACGTTTTATATATATATATATTCATTTAAAAGAACGGAACACTGTTGTTGTTGCTGTTGTTGCTGTTGTTGTCGTTGGAGAATGGAGTCTGCACTGAGCGCGCGATATCGTTGTAGCCTGTTATAGGGCTCGCGGAGTCACTGTGTATACATTATATGTGTGCCGTTCGAGTCGCGGCCGCGGAGGCTAACACTTGTGTTCCCGGTGGAAGAGCGAGGAGAAACGTGCGATGTGCAGCCGAGGAGTGCGGTCAACTTTTCTATGGTTGCGCGGTGGGACGTCGACGACAACGACGACTGCGAGTGCGAGGCGAGACGAGACGAGCGGACGCGCGCGGTCTATGGTATACAAGGCGCCGACTCGACGGCACGACGTTCGGCGTGCCACTGGCTCGGAGCGGCTCGCTCGTTGTCTTCCTCGCTTCCTGAAGGGCTCGCCACGCTCTCTCTCTCTCTATCTCTCTCTCTCTCTAGTGCCCGTGCTCCCAGTCCCCACCCTTCCTTCCTTCCGTCCTTATCTCCCTCCTCTCCCCCCTCTCTCACTCTCACTCTCCCTCACTCTCCCTCTCTCTCTCTCTCTCGCTCTCTCTTTCTCTCTCGCGTTCTCTTTCGTTCGGCGCGCGCGCGCTGCTCCACTTCGCGCTCCGCTCCAATGCTGCGTGGTGTGTGTACACAGAAAAACGGAGCGGCGGCGGCACAACCCCGTCTGTGCGGCAGGCACACGCCTTTTAACTCCGGCCGACTATTATTCCCCCGAACCACTATACCAAGGCGACGAGGACGACGACGTGTCTCCTGCTGAAACACTGGATTTTCTCTCTCTCTCTCTCTCTCTCTCTCTCGAGCGATGCACACAATGTACGTAATACTGGCACTGTTTTCGAGAACGACCGATACAAACCGCTTGCGCGCACGGAAGATATAAAAGAGACGAAAAAAAAAAAATGGGGGGGAGGGGAGGAAGAAAAAAAGAACTGTTTCTCGCGGGTGGCTGCGGCAGAGCAGCCGAGATTAGAGTCGGCGGCAGCGGAGCAGCGTCGTCGTCGCGCGCGGAGTCGTGTCTCTGTTTGTCGGTGCGGCGCGGCGCGGCAGCGGTGGGGCCCCCGATACGATATATACAACACGGCACAGCAGCACACAGCGCGGCGGCGCGCGCGGCATAAGTGAAAGTGATTCAGCAGCGGCGCATGCCACTAGCCACCAGGTGCCTGCCTGCCTCCTATGCCTGCCTGCGCTGCTGCTGCTGCTGCTGCTGCTGCCGTACTCGCTATACCTGTAGAGCGACAGAGATAGAGAGAGAGAGAGAGAGACTGTCATGTACAAGATTGTGTGTGTGTGTGCGCGCGCGCTACACTAGGCTGTGCTGCCCGGCGCGCCGTCGAGCGGAGTTGCGAGCCAGCGGAGAGGTGACGAGAGCGAGAGGGACCGAGAGAGACCGAGAGATGTATAATGTGCTCAGCTATGCGAGTGAGAGTGAGAGAGAGAGAGTGGGAGCGAGAGGGGAAGAGCGGGGAGCGAGGGTGGAGGTTTCGCAGCGATCGGGTGGGGATAGAGAGATTCT